>LPNX010408536.1:285579-355081 GCA_001517045.1 Pseudotsuga menziesii | reverse complement strand
GAAGGACGGATCAGGCTGCTTCACAAAAGGTGAAGGACAGGGTGTTAGATGATGGTTGGTGGGACACGGTAGATCTTAGCATTAAGATCATGGAGCCAATCGTTTCTTTGTTGTGGTTTGCAGACACGGATCAGCCCATCCTAGCAGAGGTTTATGAGGGGTGGGATTCCATGATTGAGTCCATGAGGTCCATTGTCATGGAGAATGAGTGTCCCGAGTATGGGACATCGGCAGAGAACTTATGGACCATTATTAGGGATATTCTTATCTCCAGGTGGGATAAGAATTGCACACTTTTGCATTGCTTGGCCCACTCCTTGAACCCCAAGTTCTACACTCATGAGTGGCTCACTGGTGGATCAGGGGCCTCACACAGAGTCTCTCCTCACATGGATGCAGAGATTGCACATGGGAGGAAGATAGCACTCAGACGGCCATTTCAGGATAGCGACATGCTTGAGGAGGCGGAGGAGGGCTTTGTAGATTTTTCCACTGGCACTGGGAGATTTGGAGGCTATGATGTGCTTAGAGATAGGGGGGGTAAGAAACCCTATGCTTGGTGGGCAACTCATGGGGCAACATCCCCTATTCTACAGAAGTTAGCCTTGAGGATCATCTCTCAAGTTACATCATCCTCTTCTTGTGAGAGGAATTGGAGCACATATGGGAACTTGTACAGTGTGAAGAAGAGCAGGCTTGAGCAGTCCAGGGCAGAGTCAATGGTGTATGTGCACTCCAACCTTCGTCTTATTTACAGGAAGAGGGAGGAGTGGGTGAAGGGAAAGACAAAGACGTGGGATGTCTTTCTTGATGATATGGGTTTGGACAGCAGTATTGAGTTGGCATTAGCCAACATGGATCTTAATGATCCAGTGCTAGAGCCGGTCACTTTTGATGATAGTGATCGTATGGAGGGGTCATCCTCCACAGCAGGAGATGCAGGTCATCAGATGGGCAGAGAGGAGGAGGAGGGGGAGCAGGATGAGGATCAAGGCAGGGGCAGGGGCAGTGATGAGTATGTTGATGTTGATTCAGGCATGGAGGAGGACTACTGACATATGGGATTCTCCCATCTTGATCCACCCCTTTTTGTATTTACTATTAGACTTTAGTCTATTTGGCATTTGCCAATGCCCAGTGGCATTCCTAAAATTATATGTACATTGTATACATTTTGATTTTGATGACTTAATGAGAAATATGGTTCCGACATGCATCTATGTGTCTCATTGTGATTTGTGAATGACAAATGTGTTGTGAATCGTGACTTGTGAATGACAAATGTGTAATTACTAATCATTAATGTGTTTTTATTCTAATTTCTATTGAATATTTGTAAATTGTTCTAGTTTCTAAATATTTTTGGATCTATATGTCTATATTTTTAAATTTTAATATATATTTAAAATATATATATATATATATATGTATATAAAACGTATCCTACGTGTCCTGATTCCGGGGGTCACCGTGTCCGTGTCGGACTCTCGTATTTTCGTGTCCTTCGTGTCCCGTGTCCCCGTGTCAGGTGACTTAGCTTACAACTGTCTGCATCTAGAGGATCCATGGATAGCTTGAATTGCAACTTATCATTGTTTTCATGTATGCTTGATTAAGATGGTTCCTGACTTGTAATTATAATGACGTTGTATAGTCTTATATTTCTTTTAAAGATATAATCATTATAAGGTGTCTTGAATTCATACAATCTGATTGCTATGATCACTAATGCAGGTTTCTAGTGACGAAGCTGTGGAAATGGCAAAGCAGTTAGCACTCAAAGAAGGTTTGCTGGTACGGATAGTGAACTTCTTCCTTGCAAGAGGAATTCTTGAAGTTTGGTCAGCTTATTTTCAAATGCTGGCTACTGGGATTTTCATTCTTGTACATTATAAGTTTGGTGAATTAATAGTATCCATTCTTTGCTGATGTGATAGTATTCAATCAATAGTGCCAAAGGAGGCATTGCTGTTGTAGATTGTCAAAAGTGAACTGTCATATTGAGTCATCCTTATCTAGATAAGCTATAGTAGAGAATCAAGACTTATGCAGTATTTCAAAGAGTTTATTCTGTTTTAGTCTTACCTTTAGGCTTTAAGTGCTAAAGCATCATATTTCCTATCTTTCAAATATTAAACTTATTTCGTTTACGCATTTGTACTTTACTCCATGCTACCACTGTTTGTTACGAACTAGCTTAGCATAAGATTTGTTAACATTCTCTGAATTCTACCAACTCCAGAATGCATACAAAGTAGCACTATGAGGTGGATTTGAAGGGCTCTATATTCTTCTATTCAAGCTTTTGGTTGATATATATTTGGTTATGCTGTTCTCTATTATGGGTGTGTGGATCTTTGCATTTTTTTCTTTAGGTCTATTATATAATGTAAAGTAATCAAGTCATACAAATTCCATTATCTTGTTTTTGTTTCTCTAAATGGCCCTCGACTGTATTCTTGGTCTTTTCATTTTGAGATATCAGACATTTCCTCTTAATTGTCATCAACAACTTTTAATACACATAATTGCTAGATTCTCTATAGCAATCTGAAGAATGAGTTTTCTGGAATGAAAAGAAGTAACTTCTCAAAAGCTGTAACGTTACAAGGGATCAGCATTGAAACTGGCCATGGTATGAGCAGTGGGTTTCCTAAGAGTACAGTTTAAGCCTAAAGGTAATAGACGGTTCCTCGTTTAGGGAAGGAGCACCATCCATGTGTCCACTGTTTTGACTTTTTATGTTGTTATGTCTAGTATTTTCCTGGTTCCATCACCAATAGAAGAGCCTAGTTGTCAAATTTTATGGATGGTTGCTTAAAACAAATATATTTCCCCCACTTTTTTTGTGTATGCATGTTACTTTACAATGCTGAGGAGATACCATTGCCTGTTGTTATCTGAAGGTTGCACCATAAAATCAAAGCCCTTAAAACATGCAATGGATCTTCTCAGGGCATTTTAATGCTTTATATATCTAAACAAATTCTTCTTTGTTGAATCTAGTAATGATGTTCTTGAATTGTAACTTATTCTTTTGAATGAGCAACTTCCTGTTTTACAATCGCACATTTTTTTCTTCAAAATTGCGTGTAGCTTCTTTTACTTAATTATCCCAATCTAGTCATTATATGAGCATAATCTTTTATTGATGGTGAATTGCATTTATCTTTTGCTTCAATAGCCAATTTTCTTCAATCTCAGAAGGTGTAGTGAACATGGAGTTAAAAAATAAAAACTCTTATGCCTGTTAAATCTTAGGAATTATAAAAACAAGTGGATGTTCTCCTATCCTGTGAACATAGGGTATGCGACCTGTTGCCTCCTAATTCGCACCTCGGGTCACGTGGCAGAAATCTTCAAGCCATTGGGTGCGACCTTGGGGGCAAGCAAGAGTCAAGTGCTGTCACTTGATCTTGACTTCTCCGTCTAGGCTCTCTCCTAGCAAAGCCAAGGGGAGTGGTCTTTAGTAAAATAATCTAAGGTTGTTTTAATCTATGAAAATAAAGCAACTATTCGAGGAGATGATAACAATAAACACTGAAACTAAGATGAACTGCAAATAATTTAAATAACTAGCATATAAAATAACATTCCATATAACACATTGATTAACTTAAACATCACCAATAAATAAGAATGCCAGATAGACCAGTGCTGATGGAGTGTTTGTGTAAAGGGGTTGCTAGTGATGTCTCGAGAAGTATTGCAGCTGTCTCGGTTGGTCAGTTTTAGAATTATTAAATGAGTAATTAGGGAGTGGGTAAATTGTTGGTTGATTTTATTGAAAATGTGGTAATGATCTAATTATTAAAAATGGAAATGGTATTCCAGATATACCCAAGGGGTACGAGGAATATGTTCGGATTTACCAAGGAGTAGCTCTCATAGTGACGTGTGGGCTAGATGGAGTTGTGGGGTTGTGTTCAACGCTGCACCAAACGAGGTGTAGCCTAACGGTGCCCCACAGTCACTTTCTAGTGGTTCCCGCTTCACTTGCAGAATTTCCCAACAACTTGGTCAGATCGAAAAAAGTGTCGGATTTTCACTTGTAGGGATTGATTGAAATGTTCAACTAATTATTAGTCACTTCAATCCCTTTCTGATTGTCCCACCGATCCATCCAAAGGCCTGCAATTGTCACAAGAGCATACAGAAACTGAAACCTTGTAAATTTTAAGTGTTTTAGAACTAAATATGAGTTTTTTAAATCACAGTGCCAATACCTCTCGCTACCGAGAACACAACCGTATTGGTTAATTTTACTTAGGAAACTAAAAGAAATAAAAAAAATAAAAAAAGTGTAAATATCCCCTGGGGGGATGGGATGTGGGCACTTGGCTGCCCACTTGCTTCTCTTTTTTTTACAATGATTTCGAAAAAGAAATGCTTGTGCTCCTTTGTAGACTAGGAAACACAAGTTTACAACTTTAGGGCCTTAGAAAATGGCCAAAGAAGAAGCTGTAAGAAAAGGGATCTCCGGATGGCTTGGATCTTCGAAATTTGGCTAGAGTGCCTCTCTCTTTAATTAACTTTTGTTACAAAACAGCAAGCAATGTTATGCTAAAAATGATGAATCAATCAATAAAGATATAAAAATTTAACATAAATCGTACTTTGAAAAATATTTTTTTCGCAATTTTTTGAACAAGTACTTGAGTAAAGTCTAGATCTATAAAATAACTTTTGAACTCAGATCCGAACTGTTAAGTGCATGCAAATATTGGATTAGTACAATATTATTAAGAATACTAAAAATATTTACTATGCACAAAGAACTAGTAACTGGAAATTTAAAATTTTATGCGATAGAAAGAAGAGAGAAAGAGTGCCCCCAAAGCTTAGAAGCTTGGGCAATGGAGTTTTCTAATGGAAGGAAAGGGGATATAGATCTTCCAATGATGGCACAAAGATTTGGGAGAATCGAACAAGATCCACCACCTCTTTGAAAGAGATACCCGCACAACTTGAACTAAACCTTGAACGATTTGTTAATAACCTATATCGCTTACACAAAAGATTAGAACAATATGTATACAAACAAGTAAAACATATAATTTCTTCATCTTTACATATAAGAAGACAAAGAACTAAGCAAGTAAACAAACTTTGATTATGATTATAACAGTATACAAACAAAGCATGAAACTAATACAAGTATACCTCACATAAGCACAAAGATCATCCACACATTGATACCCTACATAGATATGCCTCCAAAGCCTTCATTTTATTCAACAATGATAACAAATTACAAAATACAGGAGCAGAGGACCGAGGTTCAATGCCCAAATCATCCGTCCTCAATGAGGAATGAGAGCTTGTTTATATAGAAAACCGGAGCAAGAGAGGGGGGGCGAATCTCCTCAAGGATGCGCTAGCTCCCAGTGAGTTGGCTGTGGGTTGGATAAAGGTTGGAATGAGTTGGATGAAGGCAAAAGGAGGAGGAACTTCCAAAACTTTGAAATCCACATCACCCAAGCTTCTATCTTTTCTTGGGATTTGCGCCCCCACTTGGAGACGTGCGCTTCCCTCTTCATGAGGAAACATCCAAACTCTAAAAGCTCACTGAAACGACAACATCTGACTTGTCCCACTTGCCCGAGTACTTGCCACTTTGATTTGCCAAGTCATAAAATTCACTTTTGGCAATTTTCTTTCATTTTATTAATTACCAAATTTTTTAAATATTTCATTTTTTTGGTCTTTTTGGGTTTTTCGAGTAATTGTTGATTTTGGGGTTAAATAATTACTCGAAAACTTAGAAAAGTGGGTCTAGGGGTTAAGTGGGTGCTCTGAGTTAGAAAATGAGCACCCCCATGGCAAAAACAACCTTCTAGCCACACTTTTATAACTTTTTACATTTTTACAATTAACTTATTAAAAATAACCTGTAAAAACGGAAAAAATAATTTTTTTCCGGAAATGAAAAAAAACCTATGGGGGACTTAGGACATATTCACAATGACTCAAAATAATGATTAGCATGGTAATATGCATCTACATACAGGTTTTAATAACTTCCTAAGGCTTAATTACTAAGGCAATTATTCCAGCTTTGGAGGTTTGGGTGAAAAACTCGAAAATTATTTATCGCTTAAAAACAATAAATAATTAACAAGTAAAAAAGAACCTGGAATAATGCATTAATGACTAAGTCCAAGGAAACCAAACCTTTTACATAGAGTCATCATGCTAACTCATTTTATTACAATTCCCCATGGGGTATGAACATGTTAAATTTTTTTATAAAGGGCCTAGGAAGGCTTGCAAGGACTTCTGAACTTGGCATTTGAACAAGGGATTGTTCATCTTTGGTAGCTCGTTTAGAAATCCAACTTAGTGGAACTTAGTTGGTAACACGACCAAATCCTATGGTAATTGTTCAAGGCGATCTTTCATAGAAGATCAGATTTTAAAGGCTCATGATAGGTAATTCACAGTTCCAATAGTTTATAAGCTCAATAATACATGCAAGCATGTAAAGAATGATTGTTGACAACCACTCTATGTTTCTTGAATAATTTTATGGTGTGTGCTCAATGTTGGCGATAGTTTAATAGTGTTTGCTCAATGTTGGGGATAGCTTGAGCTTATAGGCAGGCCTTTGTGACAATGTGTATAGAAATTTTTGCAAGATGACATTTATTGCTTCACCCGACTAGAGGTTCCTGGGATCTAGTCCCTGTGAACTTTGGCCTTAAGGCTAATTTGAAATATTAATTTACAACAACAAACAATGGGCAATAATTTCATCTCACTTCATCCCAACACACTATGCAACTAAAGGGAAATAAGCTCCATCCCTTAGGGTGTAAATTTTCCTTTAAAACACAACTAGGGCTAAAACAATATATTTAAATTTAATTGAAATAACCACACATGAACTTCTTTACAGTATGCAACAGAATATAAAATTGAGAACCATTTACAACATCAATCACATCAATAGAAACAACACAATCTTTTTGGGTAGAAACCCCTAGACAAAACCCAAGATGGGAAAACCGGTGCTACAGTATGAGAGGATATTTTATTAAGAAAATACAGAGCTTTTACAATATTAGAAAATCGATTTATGCCCTAGATGGCAAAATCAAAACACCCAAACATCACTAAGAAAAACCTGTGAGATGCACGGTTCCCAAGGCAACTTGCTGCTGTATTGTGCTCTTGTTGTACGGTGTACCTCAGCCAAAGTCTCTTGACTCTCTCCTCTGGAATTTAGGGCTATCTTCCTAAGTTAGTGCTCCTTTGTCTTCTTCGCCAAAATTCTCTCTCTCACACTTCTTCTTTCGTCTCTATCGGAATGCAATTGTGTCCTCTCCACCAATTGATCTCTCTTTTATAACTTTAGGTAAAGCAAAAATCCTAATTTCACTTTCACTTTAACTAGTATTTCACTAAAGTTAATTTAGATCACTTTAATTTATTTTCCAAAGTAAACTTAGGAAAAATATATTGAATACAACTGGTTTCCTAATTTAAGTCTTTTGCATGCAGGAAGACCTTCCTTGTTGCTGCTATTTTAACACTCCCTCTCAACGAGGAAGGGATTCGGTAGCAACCCCAACTTATCCTTGAACTTCACAAAACTTTGTCTGCAAAGTGCCTTGGTGAAAATGTCTGCCACCTGCTCATTTGTTTGTATGTACTCCAATCGAATGGTTTCTCTCTGAACACAATCTCTGAAGAAGTGGTACCTGATGTCTATGTGTTTGCTTCGGTCATTGAACACTGGATTCTCAAATAGCCTGATGCCACTCTGATTGTCATGGTGAACTACTGTAGCCTCTAGCTCATACTTGAACAACCTTGAAAGTAACTTCCTTAGCCACATACCCTCACAAGAAGCCATGCTGGCTGCCATGTACTTAGCCTCTGCCGATCTCAATGCAACTAACTTCTGCTTCCTGCTGAACCGAGACACAACCCTTGATCCAATGCTGAGACAACAACCTGAAGTACTCTGTCGGTCCTCTACACATCCTGCCCAGTCAACATCTGTGAATCCTGCTAACTGTACACTTACCCTGCGCTCATAAACCAATCCATACTCCATTGTACCTTTGATGTAGCGAAGTATGTGCTTCGCAGCCGTCCAATGCACTCTTTGAGGGTCCACCATGAACTGGCTCAATGAGTTGACTGCAAAGCTGATGGCTGGTAATGTGTTGACCAGATACATAAGTGATCCGATAAGATGACGATACAAGCTAGGATCAAATCCGTTTGACCTTGATGCATCAATCTTCCTCCAGTTGGAAACTAGAGGTATGGCCATAGGCTTGCAGTCCTCCATCCTGAATCTCTTCAAGATCTCTACTGCATACTTCCCTTGTCCAATGAACAAGCATCCATCTCTCTGCCAAACCTCCAAGCCCAGAAAGTAATGCATTAGCCCAAGGTCTTTCATCTCAAACTCCACTGCAAGATTGGACTTGCAGTCTCCAATCATCCTCTCATCTCCTGTCAAAAAGAAATCATCCACATATAAGACCAGTATGAGAGGCAGCTTAGCTGTCAAGAAGTACAGGTTGTGGTCAGCCTCACTCTGCTGAAATCCCATATCCTGTAGATAGCTATCTATCCTCGAGTATCATGCTCGAGGTGCCTGCTTAAGCCCATAAAGAGCTCTATGCAGTCTGCATGCATGTGTCTCCCTGTTCTCCACATCAAACCCCTCTTGCTGCTCAATATACACCTCCTCCTCTATCAATCCGTTGAGGAAGGCAGTCTTGACGTCCATCTGATGGACTCGCTAACCAATCTTTGCTGCTAAAGAGATAATGGTCCAAATAGAAGAATACCTGGCTCTAGGGGCTAAGGTCTCCTCATAGTCAATACCCTCCTTATGTGAAAATCCCTTAGCCACGAAGCGCTCCTTGTACTTCTCCACGCTTACGTCTGCTGCATGCTTCACCTTGTAGATCCATTTGGATCCTACCACCTTCTTGCCTTCAGGTCTTGGCACAACCTCCCATACCTGGTTTTTCATGATGGAGTCATACTCCTCAACCATAGCCTCCTGCCACACATCATGTTGTGCAATGTCCTCGAAACTGGAAGGTTTAGAGTTAATCAACTTTGTCATCAGCGCCATATAATTGAGGAACTCTGGTGGTACACTCTGTCTAAAAGATCTTTGTGGAAGATCCACCTGCCTGGAATCCTATACTGTGGACCTGAACCACTTAGGCCTTGGCCTAGTGTCTACCTGTTGCGGCTGCTGGATTTTCGTCTCCTGTTGCTGCTCATCCTCCCTTTCAAAGATAGGAGGATCATGTCCACCTGACTCTCTTTGACTACCAGAACCCATGCCCTATGTCTGTACCTATACCTATACATCTGGCTCCTCCAACTTGATCCCTGTGTCTTATGCAGGCTGCTGCTCTGCTGCTAAGTCCATAGATCTCCGCAAGGCCCTGTCCTCATCGAATTGGACATCCCTGCTCACAATGATCCTCTTGCGAGTAGGAATGTAAACTCTGTATGCCTTCGAAGTCTCGCTATAGCCAACAAGTAACCCCTTCTCTCCAGAAGGGTCCAACTTCTTCCTATTGTCAACATGAACATGACAATAGAAGACATTGCCGAATATGTGAATATGACTCACATCTAGCCTGGTTCCTATGAAGACCTCCTTTGGTGTCTTCCTCCCCAACGCTGTGTGGGGACACCTGTTTTGAATGTACACTGCAGTCCTATATGCCTTGGCCCAAAAGAATAGTGGCAATCTCTGATCAAATAGCATGGCCTTGGCTACTCCAACCATAGTCTTATTCTTCTGCTCTGCATCTCCATTTTGCTGTGGGGTATGGGGCACAGTGTGCTCCTTCTTGATCCCCTCTATCGAACAATACTCCATGAACTCATTGGAGGTGTACTCACCCCCGTTGTTTGTCCTCAACACCCGAATATTCTTCCCTGTTTGGTTCTCCACGAGTGTCTTGAACTCTCGGAACCTCTCAAAGACCTCTGACTTAGCTTTCAGGAAATAGATCTAGGTCTTCCTGGAATAGTCATTAATCGAAGGTTACACATTAACTGTAACAACTGAACGAATGGACACTCATAGGTGCGCATACATCAAAATGCACCAAGTCCAAGGGCTCCTTAGACTTGTGCTCACTCTGTGGGAAAGGCTTCCTGATGTTCTTCCCCAAAGCGCAACCCTTGTAGTTGTTATGCATCTCCTCCTGTACCTGAGGAACTCTAATGACAGCTTGTCTCAAGTGCCTAAGAGCTCCATGGTGTAACTGTGACATCCTCTTATGCCGCAACTCACTCTGACTGCTGTTGCTGCTGCTGACTAGAGCCTTTGCAGGCTCAAAGTGTAGTCTATACACTTTCCCGCTTCTTTTGCCAATCACCCGATCCAAGCTCCTATCCGACCCTTTAGGCCTGATATATACTCTATGGTCTCACAACTTGACTTGATATCCCTTGTTCTCCAGAGTGGAGACCGATATGAGGTTCTTGGTCAATCCTGGAACATATAACACATCAACAAAACTGAGGGGTTTTCCAAACTCCCTCTCAAATGAAATAGTGCCAACTCCCTGCGCCTGTTACTGAGCATCATCACCCAATTCAACGTGGATCCCTCTTTCACACTCCTGCAAGTCTTTGAAGAATCTCTTCTGTCCAGTCATGTGACTAGATGCTCCACTGTCAATCTACCATATATTGCTCCCTATGGTGCTTTCCATGCAAGCTATCAAGTAGAACTCCTCATCGAAGTTCCTGTTGAACTCATCCACCTCTGCAGATCCAACCATCTGAGTGTTACTCTTCTTCTTCCTGTCTAGGCACTAGGAGGCAAAGTGTCCCTGCTTGTGGTATATAAAACACTTGACCTTTGACACGTCAAGGTTCTTCTTACCATCCTTCTTCCTCTTTGCCTTACCCTTGCTCATCCCTGTAACGGCTTGAGCCTCCTCATCTACAATCTATGGGGCCTAGATGAACTTGATCCTTGACCCACCTCTTGCACAAAGTCATCCCATAGTCTCTGCTAATCAGGGAGATTCTCCCTAGCCACAACACCTTTGACAAAGGTATCCCATGGCTTAGAGAAGTCATTGAGGGCTATCCGAACTAGCTCCTCATCCCGAGTCTTAGAGCCAACAGCTCCAAGCTCATCCCTGATCTGTGTGAGCCTTGTGAGATAAAGCACCACTCCTTCTCCCTTGGCCATCTTGGTGCTGCGCATCCTCTCTTGCAGCACCATCTTCCGGTTCTCGTTCTTGCTTTGGTATAGACTCTCCAGAGCCGTCCACATCTCTGCTGCGGTCTTCTTACTAGAAAAGTGAGGGACTATATGGTCCTTCACTCCATCCATGATAATCAACATGGCTCTAGAATCAATCTTCTTCCAAGCTACCAACTTTACTGGATCTATGGGATTAGATTTCGTGGAGTCAATGTGCTCCTCTGCATCACTGATATCCAGGATCCTTGTGATCCTTTCTTTCCATGTAGGAAAGTTCTGAGCCCCCTGGAGTCTATCCTCAACTCTCAACTGCACGACCATACTGAAGTGTACCTGTCAAACCCTAGATCTCCAATCTAGGTTTGTGTCTTCAATAGATCTGCCCCTAATCTATCACTGCTGCTGCAAATCTCTCAGCTTTAGCTCACCAGAGCTTTGATACCATGTAAATTTTCCTTTAAAGCACAACTAGGGCTAAAACAATATATTTAAATTTCACTGAAATAACTACACATGAACATATTTACAGTATGCAGCGGAATATAAAACTGAGAACCATTTACAACATCAATCACATCAATAGAAACAACACAACCTTTTTGGGTAGAAACCCCCGGACAAAACCCATGATGGGAAAACCGGTGCAGCAACATGAGAGGATATTTTATTAAGAAAATACAAAGCTTTTACAATAGCAGAAAATCGATGTATGCCCTAGATGGCAAAATCGAAACACCCAAAAATCACTAAGAAAAACCTGAGAGATGGCATGATTCCCAAGGCAGCTTGCTGCTGTATGGTGTACCTCCGCCAAAGTCTCTTGACTCTCTCCTTTGCAATTTAGGGCTGTCTTCCTGAATTAGTGCTCCTCCAGCTTCTTCGCCAAAATTCTCTCTCTCACACTTCTTCCTTCGTCTCTGTCGGAATGCAATTGTGTCTTCTCCACCAATTGATCTCTCTTTTATAACTTTAGGTAAAGCGAAAACCCTAATTTCACTTTCACTTTAACTAGTGTTTTACTAAAGTTAATTTAGATCTTTTTAATTTATTTTTCAAAGTAAACTTAAGAAAAGTAAATTAAATACAACTGGTTTCCTAATTTAAGTCTTCTGCATGCAGGGAGACCTTCCTTGTTGCTGCTAGTTTAACATAGGTCACACTTTTCCAAGCATAAATTAGATCTAGAATCACTTTACTTACAACATATTTACAGAAGTAAATCTTCTCTCTTATCTTCTAGATAAATGATAAATCACTTAACAATTCAGCCTTATGTTATGTCAAATCAGCATGAACAACAATTGCTGGAAATTACCCATTCAAGAAGACAATGCAAGCCAAAAAACAAATCTACAATTACACAACTTTGGACAGTTGGAAACTTAACGCACACACACAAATAGAAGAAATACTCTATAAAGTACATGTACATACTCATAGCTTATTACAAGCTGGTACAATCTTCAAGCTGCTCTCCAAAACCCTAGCTAGGGAAATCATGAAAAACCTATCCATGACTAGTGATCCACAGCAAGCAAGCATCAACAGCAACAACTCCTTGTCTCTAACATCAAGCTTATACCACACAAGCTCTTCAAACTATCATTGTTGTCTTCCTTAGGGTTTACAGACCCTAGCCATGTTGCAGAACACAAGCACATGGCAAGGCGACTCTAATTCTAGTCTCCAAATCTATATGACCATGCTAAGGTTTGAGTCCTCAAACCCTAGGTCTTCATCTTGTTAGCTTGTGAGTCCCTAAACAATCACAAAGTCCTAGAATATGTCTTTATAAGTTGCTGTCCTTATCTCTTGATGAGGTGTTATCCTTGTTATTTGATAAGTTGTCAATGTAAGAGAACCTATCTCAAGAGGTGTTTACATCCATGTACTATATATTCGTATTCTTGATATGAATATATTGATAAGTAATGGCTTAAGCCATTTTCACCATCTCCTTGTGTTCTATTGAATATTAACATGGTATCAGAGCCCTCTAGTCTTAAGGGTCTGGTAGCTCCTCATGGTAGTGATCCATGAGAGATGTAGCCTACGGTGAAGAGATGTTGATACTATAACCCTGCTCCATGGTAACAACCCATGCTGATTCAGAGGTGTTATGACCATGCTGGTTCATGGTGACCTGGTTCATGGTGAGAGAACCAACTGCTGTTAAAAGAAAAGCAGATCAGGAAATAAGGAAGTCATACTACTCATACCTTTAGTGTTACTATGTCTTTTGAGTCCTAATATAAATTATCTCTCTTTGTACTATAATTGTGGGATTCTGCATATTTGAAAAAAAGGAAAAAGAAAGAGGAAGAGGCGGTGCCACATGAAGGAGAAATTAGATCTGAAAATGCATGTTATGCAAATCTGGATTTTAGTGATAGAAACACAAATGGACAATTTGTGCAGTGAATTTGTTTTCTGAATTGTCCGAAATAAGATCTGCAGTCCTTTGAAAGGATTTTGTTCCTTGTAGAGCAAGCATGCAAACACCTGGGCTATAATCACCTTAAGTAATTCACAAAGCTGTCGTTGCTGCAAAAGCATACAATTGAACTTTTTGAGTTCAATCCACAAGCTTTTGCTGTGATTTATACCAAATCCACAGGCCAATTTATGTATTGAGTTTTTGTTTTTCTATTCTCAGTGATTTATTTTTTCGCATCAAGTTTCAAAGTAATTGGTCACCTGCTTAAGTGTGTATTCAAGGGCAGCTTCGACCACTGCTTTCTCTTGCCAAATCCTTGTAATTAGATCTGAATAGTGACAGGGATCCATCTATTTGGATCTGAAATTGTGTACGGCTCGTAGATCTGTGTGAAGAGGTGTGTAGTCAATGTGATATGTTGATCGTTATTTGAAGGAGCATCCTGGTTTAGCAGTGACAGCACCAACACCAGCATCTTAATTTCAGCATTCTTGCCAGCAACGTTCTAATGGACCAATCTGCTTCAACAATATGCCCACAACGATTTGCATCTCTTGTAGCTAATAATGATTTCCCATAAGTGGATTGAAATTGTCTCTCAGATCCAAGGAGACCTGGCGTAAGAAAGTCATAGTGACTAGTGCACTAAAAAATTGTTCTGAATTGGTGTTCCTCTCAGAATAAGACGGTGTTCAACTTTTAACTGTNTATATATATATATATATATATATATATATATATAGACTATGGGACTTGGACTATAATGGATTATCAGAAGGTGCATTCATAAAGACATAACTTTACATGAATGGTCACCACAACGCCCATAAATACACAGCCATTCTTCATTGTAAAACATCATTCATTATTTTATACATTCAATATTTTTATTTATTGGTATATCCAATTGAAAACTTCAAATCAATTTTAGCTTCCGTTGCATTTGGTATTAGAGCCAAATTTTTTTGGCCAATTCGTAGATTAAAGCGCTCATGCCGTGTTAGTTTTAAACCAACCACCATTCACCATCATAGTTCCTAATGGAGGAAATATACAAGGAGAGAAGGAAAGATAAAAAATAAATTTGGGATTTGGTAAAACAATTAGCAAGGAATTTTTGCATAATAATAAACGGTAGTGTCAACTGGAAGGAGAAGAAGAGAGTCATGAGGATATTGAGCAGAATTAAGATCATTGTTTTTCCAATGAAGTAATGAAGAAACCAAAACCAAAGATAAATTTTCTATTGTAGATTTCAAATTAGACTCCGAATGTGAAAATGATGGAAAATACATTGAAGTGAAGGAATATAAGGCAGAGCTGGAGCTTGGAACATGCTCCTCAAGCTAAGGAAATACAAATAAACCCTTGCAGAAAACCTGGATGATGAAGAAAACTAGGTAGGAATTTGGGAAGTACTCGCTTTTGGCCACATTATTTCACTACCCGAACTTGTATCAAATTGGAAAGCATTGTGAAGCCTTGGGTCAAGTCTTAGATTACAATGTTATCTCCTACCATATATGTAATTTTCCAATTGAGAGATGTTGCATGATGGGCGCTCTGGTTTTTCAATTAACAGGTTTCAAGGATCTCTTGAGGGCACCTATTGAACTCCAAAATAAATAATATAGTGGTCTAGAGAAGATCCATTATTCCCTAGCTATACTAAAAATTGTGAGAGGGCTAGACAAAGAAAGACTGCAGAAGGATTAAGAAATTAATGATTATATGGGAGGTTTTATGATCAATTACCAAACAAAAGTAACTTGCTTCAAATGTGGATTCAAATGCCTGCTTCCTGTAAAAAATGAAGGAATGCTTGTTGTGAGTGTGCGTGACGATGAAGTCAACCAATTGCCATAATCGAAGGGTAACTGTCAACCATAATGGGACCAATTGAAACATGATGATGTTTGTTGGGGCAATTCACTTGAAGTCAATTACTTTTGTATTTGATCTTGATCATGTGTATCAGGGTGACGCTAATAATAATAATCCGACATCTCTCAAAGGAAGTAGGTCTAGTCGACAACATATGATAAGGGGATGCTTATGTCATTTCACAATGAAGTCTTTGTAAAATGTCCCATCTAATGTGCTTATGATATATAACCAGCGCAGTCATGTTAATGAGACAAATTTACCTTGTCATGTGGAACAGAGAAACTCTGTTTCTTACGGGAAAACCCAATGTAAATAAAATAAATAATCCATGTATGGATATTAAAATATACTTGATGAGATAAGGAAAACCCAATGTAAATAAAATAAATAATCCATGTATGGATAATAAAATATATTTGATAAGATAAGTGATGATTTACATTTACATTTCTTTTGGGCTTTATAAGCCATTTGGCGCCCTTTAGAATATAAGTCATGTCTTTTGACTTTTCATAAATAGTTAATTAATTACTTCTTATTTAATAATTAATAATATTAATTTATATTAATATTAATAATTATCATTAATATTTAATATTATTATTTATGGTATGTTATATAATTTTTTTTATATAACATCATGGATCACTTGATATGAATGTTGTTGGGACTCATGCCATGTATGCTCCTAAAAAAATTTAGATGAGCTTTGTGAGCACATCATGTCATTTGCAAAATCATATTGAAATAGTAGAAAAACATGGTGATTCAAACAACCGTGATGATCTCCTTACTTGGAATGATGTCTGCAATATGGAAAGGGTTATTCAACAATATTTGTATGAGTTTGACACAAACGATTTGTTAAGCATACAAACATGGGTTAAATGCCATAAGAAGCCTATATTTTTTTATAAGGATTTCTCTGTTATTGAACCTTTTATTTTGGGGATTCAGATCAAATGGAAATTACAACATATGATTTACTTTGGTTATAACAATTACATAGCAGATCACTATACTTTTGGGAGTTTAATAAACTCATGAGATGTTTAGGTGACTTGGTTGCATTTTGTATACCACAAGGAATGGACCTACTACCATGGATGTGGCTGAGGAGTTTATGCAAGTCTTTGAAGATCATAAGCTTTACCAAGAAATTAATACCAAAAAATCATCAAGAACATTATCAAGGGAATGGCGAGGGTTAGAAAAAATGACAACACTTCAAGGATAAAGTGTCTTAAAGAAGGCGGTGTTATCACATATATATTGTAGCCGGGCTACTATGATGCAACATATGGATTTTCTCTTTATTCTCTGAGCCAGACGTATTCATGGGATACAACATGGATCATTATTATAGGATGAGCCATTCTGAGCCTTCTTTCAGTAGCAGATGTAGAGTATTTCCTTGCTAGTACTGAGATCTCTTTGTCTATTGAGATGACTTCAATGGTGACTAAGTTCATTCGAGCACAACAGCAGAGATGGTACACAATTCACAGATGAGCATATCAGTTAGAGGTTGCGAGGATCCCTCTAGGGCACCTATTGAACTCCAAAGATCAAGTATATTGCTCCTTAGTAGGATTTTGCTCTCTGATGTATACTAACACCTTTAACTTGTTATGTTATGATGATTATGGTGCCCTATGCTTATAGTATATGTTCCAATGAGGATCGATTTGTGTTGAGAAAGATTAGAGAATCTGATGTTGAAGATCATTCCCTATACCATGCTTTACACACCTTTTAAACTTTAGTGCTATGCTGGTTCCATGTATCACTTGTCCTCATCCATCCAGTTTCATCCGTGATTAATTTTTCACATGACTTATGATTGATTAAGACCTATGAGATTGAAGATCATCTTCCCCACTTTGACCCCTATGCATGATGGAGCCCATGTTGTTTTGTGCCTCGGCTCTGAGTTGTGCAACAAAACTTGACGATGCCTTGATCCTTCTGGGCCAGGAGAACCCACTGGTGTTGGTTCCGAAGCTTAGGTGAGTTGGGTTTTGAAGCCTTGACTTCTCTGATCAGTTGCCCCCGATGTTTGGTCTTGACTGTGGATATCCCCCCTAGTTTCCTGAAGAGTGTCAGCTAAAAATTGAAGCAATGTTTACCATCATTACATGCATTATATGTTATATGCTATATATTATGAAATGCAAGTCCTCAAATAAAGTTACAAACTGTGTCCTTAGACACAACTCAAAAGGGCTATTAAATGAAATTGTGGAAGGCCCAAAAAAAGCAGTGGATAAATAAATGCTAAATCTAAAGACTGTTGACCATCTTATGTTAAATGTAATGATTACTTCCTCACGGAGCCTGCGGGTTTTGATGTGAAATGGAGAAAGGGACAACTAATTCTAAGTGTCCCCTAGGATCTCTTCACTACAGTTTCTTGCGTACTCAACACAAGGGTTCTAGAAAAGATCCTCACGAAGCTTGATTGCTAGCTTGGATGTGAGCCGTAGATATGTTAAAGTTGAATGGACTTTTTTTAGATCAACTCATCCACTTGTGAGACACCACTATTCTCTATTGTTATCTGTAATGCATGTCACTGTGGTTATGTGTATTCGTCATCATTCAAGGAGATCATATGGTTAAAGTCAATTAGAAGTCATCACCCTTTTTCCAACCTTGTTTTCCATCTTCACCCAACATTAGCAAATTGATTAAACTTTGTAGGTATGGCATATGCAAGGGACTTCCAGAAGATTCAAAGACTGTTCGAAGACATAAGTATATTTTATTTTTATTATTATTATTATTATTATTATTATTATTGTCACCATGATTCTAATTACCATGATTTGATTTGGGTTTTAATATACATATTGGAGTAGTTCTTACCTTGAATGCATGCAGGTTCAATTATTTTCAGTATCTCACCTTTAGTTTGTGTACTTTGACCAGGTCAACCTAGTTGACCAAGTCAAATGCGGTTCCCAAGGAAGTGACTACAAAAATTGACAGTGCTTATATTTGCTCAAGACATGCTTAGGATCAATACTGCAGTCTCAGTTTTCATTGGATGGTCACAATTATTGAGTTCCATAGTTTATTATTATTTTTTATTGATTCTGACATTATTTTTATTGTGAGATGATGATATTTTTGGCATTTTAGTGGACCAGTGAGTATGAGTAGTCACCATTACAATTCTACCATGTCTCCAGACACCTCTATGTAGTCAGTTTGACCCAATTCTCAGTGGAAAGAAAGTTTAGATGGATTTTATTATTTTCAGAGGTTGTACCGCTAAAAAATGAACCATGGAAATCACTGAAGAAATCAATTTGGATTGTGTGGTCAAGGAAATGATTATTGATGATGTATTTTGGCTCTCCGGATCATTTGGCACTAGTTTCATCCATTTTCATGCTCTGGATTATTATTTTTCCTCTCTTAGGGAGGATGTTCCCCATAGGGCGAAATTGGTTAAAATGGTCAAAATAAATGTGTGTAAATCAAGTTGTATCTTTAGAAATATGTATGGGGGGACCCCCTAATGACCCCCCCATGTCCCCTAAGTGTCAAAGTTGCAAAAATAATGATTTATCATGTTGTAAAAATGGGCTTTATGAGGTAATTCGCCCCCCTCAAATGTATTTTTCTAAGTTGATCCATGTAATGTAAAATTAAAAGATCTCCACCGTTGATGATGTTTTAATCTCAACCGTTCGATGGATGTTGGTTAGAAAGTGGACAGACTCTCTATCTACTTAAGAGTTGTGATCCCCTCATTGTATTGGAATAGAGAAAATATTTTTCAGAGAAATCCCGTGTCTTCTTTGTCATAGATTGTTCTTGTGCCTGATTGCAAAATTATTTCCGGAGGTGTTCTAGTTAATTTATGCTTGTTCCAAATAATTTTTTGTAAAGGCCGTGTTGTTTGTAGGAGGGCGTCCTCTCTTGGAGCATTTTTGTGAGAGATCCAATTGTAGAAATATTAACAAAAAAAATCAGACTTTTTCCAAACACTTAGTTAAACCCAAATTTCAGATTTTATCTGTCATTAAGTAAAAATACTTCACATGCATAAAACCCAACAACCATGACGCTGAAACACTGAAAAACTAAGTCTGTTGCAGCGAAAATACACATAAAAAACAACAGACTGATAAACCCATAAAACAGTAGATTTTTGGTCAATGTGACCATGGAAAAACCCCACCCTGGGGAAAACCAGTCCAAGAGAATTTTATTGCAGCATTTATCAGGCAGAAAAATAATTTACAGCAACATTTATTTCAGCATTAATGACTGTACCAGATTTCTCGATTTTCGTGCCCACCTTGAATTCCATGCCCACCTCGATTTCTGTGCCCAGTAGACTGTACGGAATAGTATGGACTGTACAGATTTCTGTGCTTGAATTTTTTTTTCACTTATCCTCGAAAATTGTGCCCATAAATTTTTTCTTGAAATTTGTGCCACTACTGTACCGTACGGACTGTACGGAATAGTACAACTCAGCAGAAAATAAATGCCTTGGAAAACTACCAATGGTGACCATGATAATGCCGCTAATCTTATTCAATGGTTTATGACATTGGCTTCAGAATATGGTATTAAAGAAGAAGAAGACATTTACATGAGATCATTTGTTTCTTCACCTGGGAGGAAAGGCTCTTGCTTGGTTTGTGGGCCTGGACAAAGGAACGATATCATCCTTTACAGACTTGGTGGAAACGTTTTGGTGGCCGCTGAGATCCAGATCGACGTGACAAATGGATGCCTCATGTCAAGCATGCAAGGAACTTGTTCAGTAGAGAAATCCAAAGCAAAGATCAGGTTGAATAACCTATTGTTCAAGATCTAACTGATGATTTCTCAAGCACAGTCTCTCATGTAGACGAGTATGATTGTGGTCCTACATATGAAGATACAGAAGTCCTAGTTGAAGAGGTTGAAGACCAGAAGGAAAGGGTTGGTTCTTCTTGCCAACACATAGCAATTCCTTATGACATCTTAGATTTCTTGGGACAGAATGATGGAATTATCGGGGACAATTATTATTGGACGTTCACGAGTCCACCTCTCTATGATTCTTCAAGACTTGGTAGTATTGTTTCCAGACTTTGCAATGACGAAGAAGAAGTCGATGAAGCTAACATGGATCAACTTGAGCCAGAATTTGACCTTGTTTGGGATGAAGAAGTCATAATTACCTCGAGTAGTGCTAACGAGGACATAATTAGTAAAAGCTCTATTGGACAAGATGAGATTGTCATCTCCTCAATTTGCTAGTGATGAAGATTGGGTTAATCCTTTTGCTCTTACATTGGATGATGAAGTACCTCAGGATGTGGGTCCTCTTATAAATGATTGCCATATGCAGATGATTTACTATGATGAAGAGTTGGAAAATTTGGGACCCATATCTCAGGTGATATCTCCATGGATTCAACTTAGTCGTACTTGTCCAACACCATGGACAGGGAAGCATGTTATACGAAGGATTCTCTTGCAGATATTCATCCTATGGTTCTCAGTTGTGTTCCTCAGGAAATATTGAAGAAGTTGCTCAGCCATTCCTATCCTATCTCGATAAGTCCTTAATGATTCATTCCAAGAAGATCAAAACAGGTATGTGGACAGGTATGATTTTCGTTCCTCAGTTTCGTAATATTTATTGTTTATCTTTTCGTTTGAAGCATGAAGGTATGAATTATGTAGATGACAATTTCAAAATTTCAAGGATTATTTGGGATACTAACATGATCAATACAAAGATGAGCGATATACTTGTATATCCAAAGAAATGCTTAAGTAGATGCGGGGACAGGGTGCGACTCACATATGAAGATTTGTGAGGTCCTGCTTTATTAATAGCCTCTCAAGCTCAGAATCTAATGACCAGTTTCAGGCAAAATTTTTTCTTGATGCTGATGTATGGTGGAGGTTTCCCATACATAAGTTCAGTAGAAGCATGGATCAACAAAGCTTGTCAAAGCAATTCCACTCCATGGCATCAATTTCAAGTCTTCCAGGTTCTTAGAATGGTTCAGTTTCCTTTCCTCACCTAGATAAAGATCCTGGTATGTACTCAACATATCATCGAAGAGGTATTATCATCGATTGTGTCTAAAGATAAAGGTAAGATAACAGGTATGAATTGTTTACTCAGATGGTTGCATTGGTGGTATGATTTCACTTAACCCATTTTGATTACTATGTTTAGGGTAGGTAGGGTTAGTTGCATTTTCAGTTAGGTATGTACTATTACTCTTGCATTATTTAGTTAGTTGCATTTCATTATATCGAGCAAGGCAGGACAAAAGTGTTTGCCTAAAGATGCTTTTAATCCCTTTGGATATTTGATGTGTGTGTAGGTCTACAGGTACGAGAAGATTCACAAGTTCTCGAGCACTCCCGGGAAGAGGACTCATCTCATAGTTGGAGCCAGTGTTAAGCTGCACCTATACCCAACGCACCTTCAGATGTGCCCTAGAGAGAGAGACGCCATTTTTTTGACTAGGAGGGGTGTTATTCAGTAGTGGTGGTCATGTTCGCGGCTACCACAGCAAGGGCATGTCCAATCAATCAACCATCAATCCTATCATCCAGCTGGGCATTGTATGTGGGTAAAGGGTGATCAAACCCATACCAAACTTGTGCAAGTGTCCATGATCCAGTCCATACCTATTTGTCAACCTTGTCCATTGTAGGGGACCTTGGTGGCATCAATGACAACCTGAGGGGCCACTGCAAGTCCTATGTTGGCATCAATGACAACTTAATCAACAATTTGAGGAAGATAACAGACTGAGAAACAATCTATATAGGGTTGGGGAGACACAGATTTCAAGGCAGTCTGAGCACATAAAATGAGGTTGTCTTTAACATTGTTTTCAAGGAGGATTTTTGGTCTTCAAGGGTTGAGATAAGTATTGCATTTATTGCTGAGTAGACTACTGTACATTTTAAACTGAAGAAAAAATAAAATTTAGCTCTTTCTCACATGTTTTCCACTTATGGGGTTTTTCTTGGTCTATTTCTCCAAAAATTACTGTCTGATTTTTTTATGAGAAAAAATCACTTGCAGCAGTCATGACATGAATGGGTTGGGCATTAAACATGTAATGTTCAGTGAAAACTTGAAACCAGGATTGGGAAAGTAGTGGCATTTTTACAGTTGAAATAACTCCTTGATAGATCTAGTAGGCCTTCTTCATTCAAAGGCACTAATCTATGTCATAAAGGTTGTTGGAAGGTATCTATGTGTTGTAATTGACATGTATCTTGATTAGGGCTCTCCCTTGGGTTCAAGAGTTACCCAAAGTAGTTGAGAGACTAAGTTGAGGTGACATTAGTGCTTAGTTCTCTCCCATGCTTACCTTTCACTAGCATACATATTACATTGTGCTACAAATTCGAGGATGCTAGCTTGAACGATAACACCCCCCAAGGGCTTAGTGAGGTTATTCACTATGGAATCTATGGTAGGATGGAAATACAACACAAAGATTTGGTCTTTCTATCCTTAGAATAATCTACAAGCTGGGTGTCATCATCCATCCCTAGAGCTTCAGCAAAAACTACAGAAAAAAACCCAAGCTTCTGTCACTACCATATTTTCTTCTGGTAGCCAACATTCATGTGGGAAAGAATGACTATAACCATGAACAATAGTGTGGCAATATGCTTATCCCTAGCATTGTTAACCCACTTTAGGATAATAATATGCATATTGTTGCTTATTTTCCTTCTCTATTATTATTGTTCATGTTTCTTATGTTGCTTATGTATTGGTTTAGATTGTTTCTATGTATATGGTAGTGGACTTGATATTGATATATGCGACAATTGTGCCTATTATTATCAAGTTATGCAATAATTTTCATTTCTTGCATGCATTAGATCAAGTTTAGAGATGCTAAGATGATTGTTGAGTTTGGATTGCATTGTGAACATGGAGGATCACTGAGAGGTCTATGCTAGCAAATAAGCCTAGCTAATGTAAATGCTAAGTACCTATTTGCTGATGATTATATTGCAAAGATCAAAAAATACACAACACCTTAATGGGGACTATGCCTTGGAAATTTCTGCCACAGGGGGTGATAGAAATTTAGCTAGATTTAATGAGTGCAACTAGATCCTATGTAATGTTCCGTTTTGATAAATAGGGAATTGACTGAGGACATTTAATATCGGGAGCATATTAGAACAATTATTCAGTATTATTAAGTCATCAGTATAGTAAAGAAGGCCATCAGAGTTAATATCATAAAGCATGCGGAGCATGCAGGCCTCATTTCTTCAATATTAAAGTCAACATGAAATTAGAATTGCATGCATGCAAAAGTGAAGCGTAAACCCTAAAAGTGACATGCAAACCATAAAAGTGCATGCTAATCTATTTAAGAAGGGTTATTGGACCAAAGGAGGTATCTGTTATTATTATTGTTGATTTGGAGTATTGGAGCAGCAGCACAGTGTGTAGCAACAATAGTTGGGGTTGAAGACGGCGTCTTCAGCTAACGAGGGTTTGACAGTGAAATATTTGCCCTAGTCTCTTTCAGGGTAGGCCATTCAGGTCCACCATCAGCTTTCACCTTATTCGTCTGTATCCAGTGATCCAACACCCACAGGAAGATTGTTTGCAGGTTCACATGTGCAGCCGGGGATTTAGCTGGAAAACCCCAAAGTATTCGCTGGGTCTCTGAATCCCAGTCTATCTTCTACATGTTAGCTTCATCTTCATCAGCAGGGTCACTCTATTGCCTTGAGTGACTATAAACCATCAGTTTGCTCATTTAAAGCAGTTATCAGCAGATTCGAGAGGTTGGGGGGCGTGAGCACTAGACTGGTAAACCAATTCGCTAGGGATTTTGGAGAGGTCAGAATCTTTGCATGCTCGGTTCATTCTCTCCGACACGGGAAGATTTACATCCCGACAAGCTCTCAACACCAAAAATGCCACCTTTAGCTGAGGAGAGGGTTTCGTGCTGTCGGGCGGTAACACCGGGAAGGAAGCATCATTACTTCACCAGTCCAGCTCTATATGCATGCATCTTATCTCTGGACTATCATCAGCTTGATTATTAGTGGTAAGTGTTTACCTTCTTTATGTAAATCTTTGCCTTGGTTCAGCTATAATTTAGGGCCATTGGCTCGACACCTTGCATGCAAATTTTTATTCAATATTCTTGCACATTTTGAGAGTACAAGTAAGCCCTATAATAGCGAAACAGTAGAATATCAGTATCAGGGATATTACATCCTAATTGTTGCATGTGAGGTCTCTCTAAAGAAGGGTGATGGGCTCCACAGACTTAAAAATGGTCTTGTTATCATGGTCATAGGGGTGTATATTTATGTTGAGCTACTTGTTATTACAAAGGGTTAGTGATGAGGACCCAACATTTCCCAATGGAGGTAGGGTATCCATTGGGAGGTGTGAGAGTTCACCATACCACTTTCCCTACACATGTAGAACATGCAATTACAAAGAAAATGCAATAACTTGATGATCAGACTTTGTATTTGACTGTGTATGTATATGTATTTGCAATTTTGCTAACTCACATACCTGTATGTTTTCCGGTTATGGTGAAAATAGATCATCTATCAAAACCAACAAGAGAAAGTACAAAGGAAAAATTGTCATTGATGGGCGAAAAATAGGAAAAGGCACAAAGGGGTTGTTGTGCAAGAAGGATCACCCAACTAGAGGCTTCTCCAAGGTCAAGGTGTATGACGGAGACTTGTAAATCGTAATCCAAATGAAAGAACCCCAGTGAAACAATAATATAAATTCATAGTATAAAACAATATGTATACAAATTTGAGGCCATATAAGAAAAATAAATCCTAGCATAAAGAAGTAACCTCATATGACTATTGAAGGATAAGTATTCCAAGATAGAGTGAATAAAACAACATTATGATTTTGTATTATTATGACTTAAGATGCACAAGTTGTTTAGAGATAACAAACTGAAAACGATTTTTCTTTGGATGATATCCAATAGGTGTTTGTTATAATGCTTTTATGACTATATAAATACATACATAAGCACATCATTTTTCCAGTTGATCTCCTGTGTGCTTTATTTAAGGATTCCATAAGCTTTTCGTTGAGAAATGATGATACTTATACGAAATAAAAACTGCAAGCAATTAAGAAGAGTTTCAGTTGTGATAACAAACTATCTTTCTGCATGTTTATCTAGGTTGGAATCTCATCAGGAGCTGCTGCAGTTGCTGCTATCAAAGTAGCAAAACGAAAAGAAAATGCAGGGAAATTAATTGCCGTAAGTAACCATCTTTTAAGAAGCTCTTATGCTAGCTATTGCTCATAACGTTTATGTTAGCTAAAACAATTAATCATAGTTCCTCTATATGTTTGTCATCCCTGAAAAGATGTTTTGTGATATTCTGATTTTAATGAAATGTTTCTCAGAACATTGAGGGTTAGATTAAGATTTCAATTATAAATGTTAAATAACTTGGAACATTGGTTCTATCATGTCAAATATTTCTCTATAACCATCTGCAATATCTGATATATTGTCCATCTTTCTCTCCTAGTAAGACTCTAAACTAAAACAAACTATGTCAAGGGCCAGTCTCCCTGTCCTTGAAATAAATTCTCAAGCTTAAAGATTGAAGGGGGTGTTAATGGCTGAAACTGGAAGTGTTCCAAAGTTAACTAGGGAAGATACACTGACCTCCAGATGTTCCCTCTGCACTTCAGGTTAGTACTTAGTGTATACTAATCACAAGGGAGATTCCTTGTGCAATCTGAAGATAAAAATTGAACTTTGCTAGACTGAAACCACTTAGAGTATGAAAAAGCTTTTTGTAAATTACATATCAGACCTGAAATATGCATTATATCATTTAATCAATTCTGGACAGCATGTAATATGCAAATTTACACATGCCAAATAACCTCAATTTCTGTGCAATTCTGATATAAAACACAGTGTTCCACCAAGTTTCCGGGATGGGGGGGCATGGGAGCTGGGAAACGCACATTGGGGACGTGTAGAGACACCCCAAAATTTTGGGGTATTTTGGGGGACGGGGGGGCGGGGAGGCGTCAGGGTCCCTAACATAGGGGGGTCGGTCTCTAAAATTATAAAAAAGAAAAAAGAAAAATAATAAAAATATGAACCCAACATATAAACATATCAATTCCTAATCCCATCACCATTTGCATACTAGCATGCTTATGTTCCCGAAGACTTTAGTGTAATTTAATGTAATCGTTATAGCCAAGCATATCATATCGATGTTTGTTTCTTTTTATTTGTTTCTATTTCGTTTTAAAATGACCATTTAGTGTAAAAGCCTAAAATTTATGATAAACCATTTCTTTTTTAAGTAAAAAAATTTAAAAAATTGAGGGTAGTGGGGGCCTGTCGGAGCCCCCCATTTTCAGGAGGGGGCGTGTGGGAGCCCCCCAATCTGGGAAACTCCTAGACCCGCGTTTCCCCAAGTTTTGCAGAAAGGGGGGCGCTGGGAAACGTTTCCCATGGAGTCCCCCAGACCCCGGGGCGTGGGAAGCGTAGGAGGCGAGCCCCCGACCTTGGGAGGCGCGTCCCCGTGGAACACTGATAAAACACCTCAAACCCATGCTGTAAAAGTGCAGATTTGTGTAAAAAAAAGCAGCGAAGTAAAAATCTGCAATTTTATTTGTTACTGTATTATCCTTAATGTCAAAGACTCAAGAGTCAAAACCATAGATGGTTGAAACAGAGATAGACAATCAAACATGAGCACAATATTATACTATGCAGATCCTTCAGAGTGTTACAATGAGATTCATCTCTCTTATACAGAATTCGAGAGGTCATTTTTGTGCAAAACCCGAAATGCTAAAAATAACCAAAAACCTATCTTTTCGCTCAAGTCACTACGTTGACTTTATTACACATGTCTTATATTCGAACACACTCTCTTAAGGCTTACAGTACTGAAAACAAAACACATTGAAAGCAAACACACTCTGACTTCAAAGACATTTTCTAAAAACTAAAATCAATAGAATCAAACATTTTTCAGACGTTTCTTTGAAAGCAGTGCTTGAACTAGTATGACAACTTCTAGCTTCTCCCTTTTCATTCGAAAGGTATAGTCACCCAAATGTACTACAAGTTCCTGGCATCATTGGACACCAATTGCACATGAAATGCTACATAACTCTTGTGAAGGTATGGTATTGAACTTCCAGATCTTGGATCTCCTCTGAACTATATAATAACAATCCTCACATGCGTGCCCCATAATCCCAATGTGATATAGTTTCTCCTATCCACAAGCATCTCGGACGATTGAAGAACTTTCCATCCTCCTTTACACCAGTCCCTGTCTTCAAAGTTTGAACCTTTTAAAATGCAAACAATGGCAGGTCATTACTGTTATCTTAACTGCTGTCAGTACTTAGTGGATCTCCAATAATGGCTACAAATCCTTTGATAAAGACAAGCACACAAACTGTGTGACCATCATCAAAGCTCTCTGAATAAAAACCTCTTCAAAATAAGAACTTGCATTGTTAAACTCCATAGCAAAGACAGGAACATAAAACTCTTGCATCTTAAGCAAAATTCCAGCACATGATTTCACAGAGTGTATCTTCAGTAGTATGATCATAATGTTGAGCCAATGGGTCATGATCTTTGCTAACTCGAACTCATTCTAGTGATTACACAGAACCATATCTCCTTCTATGACTTGAATGAGTGACCGTTGAAGCGTCTTTTGCCGCCTAATTCGCACCTTGGGTCACGTGGCAGAAATCTTCAAGCCACTAGGTGCGACCTTGGGGGCAAGCTCGAGCCAAGTTCTGTCACCTGATACTCAGCTTCTCCGTCTAGCCCAACTCCTAGCGAAGCCAAGGGGGTGGACCATATGAAATTTAATCTAAGGCGGTTTCTAACCATGAAAGTATGAAACAAGAGATTTTCTAGGAGTTTTTTAGAGTGAAATGAAATAAAATATTACCTACCAATTACTGCAAATAAGTTACTCTTGGAAACCTTTAGAGTAATAAACACATCATTCAAGACACATTTGCGAAATTAACTTATGCAAAACAAAAGAATAAATAGACTAGTGCCAGATGAAGAAAGTGCTTTGCATATGAGAGTTGCTAGTGTAGTCTCAATGAAAGTATTGTAGTGTCTCAGTTGGTAAATTTTAGATTTATTAAATGAGTGATTAAGGGAGTGGGTGAATTGTGGGTTTCGCCCATTAAGGAAAGCTCTTTTGAAATGAGCGCTAAAGTACTATTACCAAGTGTCCAACGGGGCGAGGCATAATCTGCTTGGAGTAGCCTCTTGACTCTGTGATGTCCACCCTTTGCGACTGTTAGAGATTTAGCTTTGGAGGCACTCTGCATGTTTTTCTCTTGTATGCGGAAGTGACCATGCACTAGCTAGGCTACTTTACTTTGTAATGTTGTTTTATAAAGTTTAAAGTGACTTTTATGTAAATGAGACTTTTTATAGAGTATTCCCTTGTTTTAATTTTATAAAGTGACTTTATGAGATAAAGTGCACTTGGTTCATAAAGTAAATGTGACCTTATTAAAATTAAATGTAACCGCTTTTGAGGGGAAAGTTTCTCAACCCTTGATCTTGAAAAGGCAAGATTTAATCTTAGCTTTTGGATTTAGGGATTGGGAAGGTGAAAAGTCACTCTCAAGTTATAAGAGAGAGCCTAGGGTAGTGTGCAAGACAAGTTGAAGGAAAGTATTTCCAAGAGCGAGCATTTGGCTGAGTTATTTGCAGAGAGAGAGGGAGCTGAAATTTTCCTCAAGTGGGCACAAATCCCAAGGATAATTCTTTTTCTCAAGAGGGCACGAATCCCAAGGAGCTGGGTAGTTTTCCAAGGGATTTAGTTTCTGTTGATTTGTGCTATTCTGTATAGTCCATACGGTACAACAATGGCATAGATTTCGAGAAAAAATTTATGGGCACGATTTTCTTGGAGAAGGATTTTTTTTCAATCACAGAAATCCGTACAGTCAGTACTATTCCGTACAATTCTTACAGTCTGCTGGGCACAGCAATCGAGGCGGGCACAAAATTCGAGGGGGACACNGAAGGATTTTTTTTCAATCACAGAAATCCGTACAGTCAGTACTATTCCGTACAATTCTTACAGTCTGCTGGGCACAGCAATCGAGGCGGGCACAAAATTCGAGGTGGACACGAAAATTGAGGTGGGAATGAAAATCGAGAAATCTGGTACAGCTATTAATGTTGAAATAAATGTTGTTGTAAATTATTTTTTTACCTAATAAATGCTGCAATAAAATTTTCTTGGACTGGTTTTCTCCGGGGTGGGGTTTTTTCAGGGTTACATTGACCAAAATTCTACTATTTTATGGGTTTATCAGTCTATTGTTTTTTTGTGTATTTCCGCTGCTACAGACTTAGTTTTTCAATGTTTTAGCTTCATGGTTGTTGGGTTTTATGCATGTGAAGTATTTTTACTTAATGACAGTTAAAGTCTTAAATCTGGGTTTAACTAAGTGTTTGGCAAAAGTCTGAATTTTTTGTCAATATTTCTACATGGTATCAGAGCTGAGGCTCTGAGATTACAACTGATTGTGGGGATAGCAGTAGTGTTGAGTTGTTGGGCAAGGGTTATTGCTGTGTTTTTTAACAACTTGTGTGTTGGAAAAACCTTATTTGGTTGTGACTTGCAGGTGGTGGGGAAGAGTGAAGATATTGTTCTTTTGTTGGTCTATTTTTTTTCTTTGATAGCAGAGATAGTTGCATGCATTAGATACGAGGATTGGTTGGATAATATGTCCAACTGCTTGTAGTGTAAAGTAAGGATGACTGCTGTTCTCAAAGAAAACATACTATGGACCATAGTTAGCATCGTGGTGACTCCTCCTGCATCTGATCCTATTGCTTTGGATATTCATTAGGTAAAAGAGGCCGAAGCCCAAAGATTGATTCTGGATGGTATAAGGGACCTCCTTATTCCACACGTCTCTGAGAAGAAGACTGCTAATGAAATGTGGACTACATTGAAAGCCTTGTATGAGGCTAAAAATGAGAATCGGATAATGGCTCTCAAGGAAAAATTGCAGGGAACCAAGATGGCCAAGGGTGAGGGTGTAGCATCTTTTCTTACCAGGGTGGCCCAGGTGAAAGATGAGCTAGCTGCAGTTGAAGAAGTCATTTCTGATTTTGAGTTAGTGTGGATAGCCTTGAAAGGCTTCACTTAGGAATGGGAAGTCCTTGTGAAGTGTGTGGTTGCTCAAGAAAACCTTCTAGATTGGAGTAGATTATGGGATGATTTCACTCAAGAGGAGATTCGGGAAGGATCTCAAGGTAGTGGACAGGAGGAGGGTGCTAGTGAAGAGAATGTTGCTATTTCTGTTAAGAGAAAGAAGAAGTCCAAGAAGGACTTGAGCAAAGTTTGATGTTTTTCTTGCAGCCGGTATAATCACTTTGCTTCTCAGTGTCCTGAGAAGAAGAAGATGAAGAAGAAGGAAGAAGATACAGTTGTTGCAGCTACAGCAGAAGAAGAGGACTTTGCGAGAAGATTCGAGAAGGAGTTCTCGTTGTTCTCCCTTATTTCTAGTGCCGACAGTAATGGAGTGGTTCAGAATGGTACTTGGTATATTGACAATGGAGCCTCACATAATTTTGTAATATGGCATATATTTCGTATCATTTCTGAGACTGGTTCTGACCGGTTTGTTCAGTTAGAAGGGGGATATGCACTTGCTGTGCGAGGAGTTGGAAAAGTCAGATTCCAACTTATTCATGGAGGATACATTGATCAGGATGGGGTCCTCTTTGTTCCAGGGATGAGGGTAAACTTGCTCTCGGTCTCAGCCCTGGAAGATGCAGGGTATTCGACATTGTTCCAGAGGGGACATGTGTACATTTTTGCTGATAGAGATGATATGGGACATGTTTATATATACTCGGAGAGAGTGGGACTGATTGATCCATAGTTGATTGGTGATCGGTTCGGTGAGCTGTACAAGTTGAGTGCACAACCCACGGTTGATGAATTGGACGAGGAGCAGGAGGCTCCTGAGGCTGCAGTGGCACTAAGGGTACAGTCTCTAGTTCCGATGGAAGAGAGGGAGTCTCTTCTGAGTACTGGCAGGAGGCTCATCTAGCATGAGCGAACCAATGCTCAAGAGTGGGGATTTGATTCTCCTAGGAGCTCAGGGTTCAGGGTGGCTATCATAAGGTTATCTTCAGATTCGAGTTCAGTGCAGGTTGTAGCATTGGTTCCAAGTTCAGAGGGAGCTCCTATAGCAAACAATGTGATGGATTTGAGGACGGGACTTGTTGATGATGGCAGTGAGTACCTCCTCGCTAAGAGGGAGTGTTAGAGATTTAGCTCTGGAGGCACTTTGCATGTTTTTGTCTTTTATGCAAAAGTGACCATGCACTAGCTAGACTGCTTTACTTTGTAATGTTGTTTTATAAAGTTTAAAGTGACTCTTTTGTAAATGGGACTTTTTATAAAGTATTCTCTTGTTTTAATTTTATAAAGTGACTTTATGAGATAAAGTGCACTTGGTTCATAAAGTAAATGTGACTTTATTAAAATTAAATGTAACCATTTTTTGGGGGAAAGTTTTTCAACCCTTGATCTTGAAAAGGCAAGATTAAATCTTGGCCTTTGGATTTAGGGATTGGGAAGGTGAAAAGTCACTCTCAAGTTATAAGAGAGAGCCTAGGGTTGTGTGCAAGACAAGTTGAAGGAAAGTATTTCCAAGAGTGAGCATTTGGCTGAGTTATTTGCAGAGAGAGAGGGAGTTGCAATTTTTCTCAAGTGGGCACGAATCCCAAGGAGAATTTTTTTTTCTCAGAGGGCAGGAATCCCAAGGAGCTGGGCAGTTTTCCAAGGCATTTAGTTTTTGTTGATTTGTACTATTCTGTACAGTACATCAGTGGCACAACTTTCGAAAAAACATTTTTGGACACGATTTTCAAGAAGTTTTTTTTTTCAAGAACATAAATCCATACAGTCCATACAGTTCCATACAATTTGCTGGGCACGGAAATCGAGGTGGGCATGTAATTCGAGGTGGACACAAAAATCGAGGTGGGAACGAAAATCGAGAAATCTGGTACAGTGATTAATGCTGAAATAAATGTTGCTGTAAATTATTTTTTTGCCTGATAAATGCTGCAATAAAATTCTCTTGGACTGGTTTTCCCTGGGGTGGGGCTTTTCTAGGGTCACATTGACCAAAATTCTACTGTTTTATGGGTTTATCAGTCTGCTGTTTTTTTGTGTATTTCTGCTGCTACAGACTTAATTTTTCGGTGTTTCAGCTTCATGGTTGTTGGGTTTTATGCATGTGAAGTATTTTTACTTAATGACGGTTAAAGTCTCAAATCTGGGTTTAACTAAGTGTTTGGCAAAAGTCTGAATTTTTTGTCAATATTTTTACAGTGACCTCTCGATTTCTCAAGAAACAAGCTTATATGGATTGTCCAATTATTCTAGTCACGTATCCCTTTATGGTACATCCAGCTAATCAGACAAGCTGCAGCAGTGCAGAGCATACGGAGAAGGAGCCTTCGTTAATTTTATTAAAAGTCCTAATGTGTTGTCTTTATTAACAAACCAATTCATAGTTGTGAGTCTCTTTCCCCCTCTTGGGACACTCGAGAGAGCACAACTGGGTAAATTTTAAACACTAAAGAAACAAAGGAAAGATTATCTAGTTAGTTCCTACCACGAATCTCTTTTCCCCTTATGGGATACTCGAGAGAGCACGGGGTAAGTATTTCCTTTACTTTGATAACAATAAAAGAATAAACAGGAAATACAAGTTGAACTAGATAACAAAAAAAAAATCTCGAAAAATGCACTGATGCGGATCTCCCAGGGGGTATGAGGAGTGGGCTCTGATGAGCCTACTCAAATCTTTATTAATCTTTACAATGATGGAGGAAGTGCACTTTGGTCCTTATAACTTGGATCCAAAGGATTACAACTTGATAGAAAAAAAGATTTTTTTGTGAAAGGAGAACTCCGTTGAGCTCTTAATGGTTCATTTTCTCACAAAACAACTGGAGTTTCCTTCTCCTTTTTGTTATTCCCGCAAAAAATCAGCAAGCTATCAAATGCAAAAGGTGCTCAAAGACACTTTAAGAGTGTTTGTGAACAATCTCCAAAAATCTAAAAAATATTTTAAGTCAAACTACTTGAAAGAATTGACAAAATAACACACAAGGACAAGTCCTTTTGCGGGTCTTGGCTCAGTTTTAGGGAAACCAATAGAAAGCACTTTTATATTGCAAAATTTAACTTTTTAAATACCAAAAGATGAAACTTTCATCCTAGCGTTTAGATCTTATAAGAGGGTAGCTAAGAAACCTAGAATCTCTATATTAGATCTAGCTTGCATATGAAACTTCTTTATAAAAAAACTAGCATCTATTTACGTTGCAAAAGAAACTAGATCTAATTATGATTTTAACTTTGAAATGATAGATCTAATTTGATTTGCAAGTTAAAATGGTAACCGAAGAAAAGAAGGTATCAAGAGAAATAGAAGAGCAACATGGATCCTTGAGGAAAGAAGACTTCGAGGGTTTTGACATGTGGGACACCGAGGGTTTAATCTTCCGAAAGAGATCTAAAAGAGCAAGAGCAAGCAAGCTCTTTGCTTTTTCAAATTGGGTGACCCGCAACTAGAAACATAGTTGCACACAACCCATTCAATTTAGAAATGAAATAAGACAAAAACTAAGAGAATATGAGCATAATCAAATGATACATATAAATCTTGAATCTTTAACTTACTGCAAATAAAAGATTAACTAAATCAAATAAGTTTTAGTAATCCTTCCTACAAAATTGATACCAATCCTACCAGTAGGCTAGATTTTCATAAAGCAAGTGCACAAAGACTAAATACAGATTACCTCATGAAATCGAGATAATACATCCACTTAATTGATAACATCACACAACATGGGCCTCCAAAGCCTCTTTTATTCTCAATAACTAAAAGATAGTACAACAATTACAATTCTCTAGCCTCTGCTCAGTAAACTCTTACTAGATGCAACCTAGTCGGTAACATTTGGCTCCAACTGTGGGACGTGTGATTGATCTGAACCTCGTGGAAATTGATCATACAAGACACCTAGAATCTCTGGTTCCTGCACAAGAATTGAATAAGTCAATCACATGTATATAAATAACCAAATGAAACAATAAGTTGTAGAATATGATACATTGATTATATACAACAAATAAAACTAGTATACAAAAACTATTATACAAAATATAAGTTAAGCTAAGAAGTAAACTGCAAGGAAACGCCTAGGAAGTTATGATACAAAGATGCCCCCACGGGCATTAGATGTTTTCACTTAAAAATAGTTTCATAATCTGTCTGTTGACTGGCAAAGTCTGCTTTTCCCCATCCATGTTACTGAGATGAAATGAGTTGTCACTGGCCACATCATGAATGATGTCAGGACCTGTCCATAAACTATCAAACTTTTTGTGCTTTCTTGACTTTCTCTCTGTTTGTCCCAAAGTAACATTGCATCTCCTTTCTGAAAAACCCTTGGTTTGGATGATTTGTCAAAATTTCTTTTGACCTTATCCTGATTTCTGATACTCTGATTAACAACCCTTCTTCTGCCTCCATCTAATTCTATCAATTCATTTATTATGCTCTAAAAGTCGTCCTGGTCTGAACCCAATTTTTGCAGAGTCTGATACACTAGTAACTAAGGATGGATCGGTAAAGTCACATTCATGTTGTAAACCAATTCAAAAGGAGATTTCCCCATTGCACTTTTCTTAGTAATTCTATCTACCTAAAGTGCGAACTTGACTTTACTATCCCACACCTTCTTGTTATCACCAACAATCTTTTTTAGAATGGTCATCAAGTTTTTATTGCTTGACTTAGCAAGACCATTTCCCTGGGGGTAGTAATTTGAGGAGTGAGTTAGGATAATGCCATACTTAAAGCAGAATGAAGACATTGCTCCTGAACTAAAGGCTTTGGAATTATCTGCGGTTATTTTAGCAGGAACCCCAAATATGGTGATGATGCTGTCTCTAGGAAGTCCTTAACCACTTTCTCGGTTGCTACCTTAGTAGGTATGGCCTCTATCCACTTGGTAAAATAATCTGTTGTTGTTAAAATTCAAGCATAACCATTACTTGAATTATCCTTAAATTTACCAATAAAATCAAGGCCCCATTGTTGAAAAGGGGCTTGGACTACTACCAGCTTTAGTGGTAATGCAACAAGTTTCTATTTTCCTGTGAAAAGTTGACATTTCTAGCAATTTCTAACAGACTTGTGCACATCAGTAAATAATGTGGGCCAATAGTATCCTGCTCTAAGAATCTTGTGGGCTGTAGTTTTGGATGCAAAGTGGCCACCACAAAATCCTGTATGAAATTCTTCTAAGAGTCTTCGAGACTCTTCTTCATCCACACACCTAAGTATGAGACCATCCGTTTTTTTCCAACCTAATCCTTCTTGTGTGAGGCAATACTTGGTGGCTTGCAATCTTAATGACCTTCTCTTGTGGCCAACTACATGATTCGGACATGTTAGGTTGAGGAGGTAGAATATAATGTTTGAATACCACTGATGTTGTTGAAGATGTTGAATTCCTGTTGAAATGGCTAATGTTGATGAACTATTCTGACAAACTATACCTAAGGCTTGTTCATTTCCTTCTGTCATCATCTTGGCAAGTTCCTTTCCTTTGATTAATTTAGCGTGCTTAATTTCCAAGTCATATTCCTGGATCTTTGATATCCATTTTCCCCTTATGCCAAGGCAATCTTGTTTAGAAAAAATATCCTTCACTGTTGAATGAGGGACATAGCCAACTACTTTGGAGTAACCAATATAAGTTTTGAAGTGTTTCAAATATTTAACAAGGGCATAGGCTTGCTTTTCCATAATAGTGTATTTTAGCTCAGAATTCTGTAAGGATCTACTCATAAATGTAATAGGTTGTTCCTGACCCTCGTTCTTTTTCAACAAAACTCCGACAATTGTGTCCTCTGATGCAAATGAGAAAATCTAGAAATCCTTAGAGTAATCGGGACTTATCAAAACATGGGACCTAGAGATGCAATCTTTTATGGGTGCAAAAGATTCTTTTCCTTCTTTATCCCATTCAAGCTTAGTATCTTTTTTAAGCAATTTCTGCGTAGGTTTCATCAACTCAGCTAAGTTTGGTATAAACCTTCTTATAAAGTTTATTTGGCCATTAAAAGATTGTAAAGCCTTCTTGTTGGCAGGAAAAAAGACTCTCTTTATAGCTTCAACCCTCTCTGGGTCTATCTTGACCCCATCTTTGAAAATGATGTGTCCAAGCAGTTTACCCTCGTCAACTCCTAGTACTGATTTAGCAGGATTTAGAGATATGCCATACATTCTACATCTTTCAAATACTTTTCTGAGATGGGCTATGTGGTCCGATCTTTCCTTGGAAGAAACAGTAAGGTCATCTTGATAGATTTCTATAATTTTTCCAATTAGTTCATTGAATGCATTGTCCATTGCCCTTTGGAATGTTGCACCTGCATTCAAAAGACCAAATGGCATTCTTAAGTACTCAAATGTTCCCCAAGGTGAAGTAAAAGTGGTCTAGTGTTGATCTTCTTTCTTAACAAGCACCTAATTGTACCCTGATAAACCATCCAACATAGACATTATCCCCGACCTCATTACTCTTTGAAGTAAAGTTTCCATATCGGGTAAGGGGTAGTTGTCTTTCATGCATGAGATATTTAAGTTTCGAAAATCTATGCATAACCTCAATTGTCCATTTTTTTTCTTACTACAACCAAGTTTGAGCACCATGATTAATGCTTTGTTGGCGCAATAATGCCTCCTGCCAACATCTTTTGCAATTCCTTTTGGACCATGGGTGCCAACTTGGGATTTATTCTTTTGAGTTTTTGTCGAAAGGGTTTAGCTTCAGGTCTTAATGGGATCGTATGTTGGAATACATCATCCCGATAAGCGTTTAGCTCATCATATGTAAAAACAAATACATCTCTGTATTCTTTTAGTAGCTCAATAAGGTCCTTTCTTTATTTTTTGGAAGTACCTTTTCCAATTTTTATGTTTCTTGGTTCCTTATCGGTACCAATGTTTATCTCTATGGAATCTTCAGGTTTTATAGTTTCCTTTTTTTCTTATACCTATCCTACCTATCGAAGGTACTTTCCCATTCAACAACATTCTTTAGGGTGTGGTTCACAGGCTGCTCTTCTTCTTTGATATCCGTGTTTTTCTCATCCTGAAAATTTATCTGACAGTCAGAAAACTCTTGCATGTTGTTAATGAATTTTACAATCTGACTATCGTCTTTAAACACCTGCCAATTATTAATGTTGTTTGGTATTGAAGGTTTGAAGTTTACTTCAAATTTCCCATCCCCTTTAACTAATTCTTCAGAGAATTCCAAAGTTGAAGTTGCTACAACGAATTTATCTGCTTCACAGTTTTCAGAGCGTGGGATGGCCACAATGTTCAATGCCCGTAAATAATTCAAACTGTCCCACACAACATTCTTATATTTCTTAAGTCTTTCACTTTTACATGCAAATCACCTTTATCACTGAGCGCATGAATTCCCATATCTTTAGTAATTTCAAGTCCTAGCAGTAGTGCTTCATACTCTGCTACATTATTGGATGCATCAAACTCCAGTCTGTATGCAAAAGTGAATTTTTTATCTGACGGTGAAGTTATGACAATGCCTGCTCCTTTCTCAACCTTGGAATATGCTCCATCAAAACTCATTCTCCATAGCTGAACAAACTCCTCATCATTAGCTTTTTTTATGATGGGTATAAGATAGTTAGCATAGATGGCATAGTTTCCAAGATTGTTTGTTTCACAAATATACCCATTATTTGGTACATCCGGATCTTCCACATGATACTTTCTTTCCTTTTCTCTATATAACTTAACGTGTGCATCTTTAGAAGCAGGAATCACGACGTAGGTCCATGTTATCACGAATCTTGTAGTTTCCCCTTAGGGTGATCCTATCTAGGATGGCATAGGAAAGGAAACTAAAGTTGCGACCTATGATATCCAAGACCTTTGAAAGAACTCAGATGTCACACCAGTCAAGGATACGGTCACTTCGGACTTAGTGAAAATACTAAGCCCCTAGCAGTGTCCCTATAACCAAGATCCCTAAAAATGAGGAAGTAAAGTAGATAGTCCAGGGAAATTTGATTAAATCTCTTAGTATTATGTTTAATTAGAGTTTTTTACCATTACTAAGAGATTACGAGTGTCTGAGTAAAAAGCCCCAATTTACCCTAGGGTTTTGATCATGGAAATTTGAATCTCGGGGTAAATGGTGCAATTAAGCGAAATTGGACACTCAGATTGATTGTTAGGTGTAAGATAAGGTGATTAGAGGTGAAACTAGCAATATACCTAGTTCATGGATCTTAAAATACCCACTCCTCCCAAGGAAGGCGTCTTCCCTTAAGAAGCAGACCAGTGTGTTTGGTGGGAAAATGGAGTCCGGCGATCGTGAAAATTTAAACTTAGGGGTTTTATGACTATTCCAAATTGGGTTTTAAGTTTTATACCCTGCCACAAACCAGAACCTACAAATCTAAGAAATGAGGGTTTGATGAAAGGAAATCCAACCCTAATTAGATACTGAGAAAAATGATAGATCTTACCTGGGAGAAACGTACCTGATGTTTTCGAGGATGAATGCTGAAGTGATGAAGATTATTTCCGCATAGATCAAGTGAAGAAATGATGAAAATATGGCTTTGTTGAAATCGTACAAGGAAGCCAAATGTGTCCTCTCTCCTGCCAAGCCAAGTAAATAACAATGAGATCGACAAGAAAAATGACGAATGTTGATGAGAAGTAAAAGAATGAGAGGAGTAAGAAATCATAAGACAGAAAACTCCCTGTAACCACTAATCTGGAAAAAAGAGCAAAGTGGACATCTCCCACATGTGTGCGCCTCTCCAAATCGACTTCTTTGTTAGAAAAATAAAATGGATCCAAAAAAAATATGCCACAGATTCACCAATAATCTCCAATGGAAACGAGAAATAATGTCAGTCAATCACAAAGAACATTCTTCAATCATCCACAAAAGACGAGATCCCACAAAAATTTCTCTATTATTCTTCAAGAGCCAATGGTGCCAAATTTCCCGATGGGATACAATGAGGGGGGTCTCGTCTTTATATATGTAATATCCCAAATATTGATATTCTCTAATGTAAAATTGTAGTGCTGACTCACACACTCAACCTTATACAAAAATACGAAATAATTGTGCATGCAAAAATGCCCTAAAATGTAGCTGAATTAGGGCTAGGGTTTGCAGAGAGAAATTAACACTTACCACTGATATCCCGACTGATAATGACTCCAGAGATAGCTGCATGCATAAAGATCCGGATAAGTGGGCTAGCAGTGCTTCTTACCTCCAGTGTTACCGCCCCGCTGTATTGTAAGCACCCTCCAAACTTAAGGTGACGTTTTTGTAGGAGGAGAGGTTAGATCCGGCTAAAACTTTGTGGGATTGTTTGTCTGCTGATGCCGGAGAGATGGAATGTCACATGCGGAGGTTTGGATGCCACTAAGAGCCCTAACGAATTGATCTATGGTTCTGCTGCTCACGCCCCCCAAGCTCTCTGTTTGTTGATAGCTTCTCCAGATGAACAAGCTGATGGTTGATAGTCCTAGGATGCCGTAGGATGGGCCTGTTGAGAAAGAGGAAGCTAACATGCAGAGGAAAGACTGGGTTTTGTGGTCCCAACGAATCCTTCTGTGATTTCCCCGCTACCTCCAACTGCAAACGTGGGTTTGTCAATAATCCTTCGGAGTGTGTTGGATCTTCGGATACTGAAGTGTATGATGAATGCTGTGGATAAACTTGGATGATCTATCCCAATAGGAGACTAGGGCAGATATCTCACTGTTGAACCCTCGATAGATGAAAACACCATCTTCAACCCCAACTGTCGCGGTTGCACGCTGTGATGCTGCTCAAAACTTCAAAATCAATCAACAATAATCATAGATATTTCTTTTTGTCCCATAACCCTTCTTAAATAGATCTTCATATGCTTTTAGGGTTTGCATGTCATTTTTAGGGTTTATGCTTCACTTTTTCATGCATGCAATTCTAATTTGATGTTGACTTTAACACTGACTAAACAAAGCCTGCATGCTTTGCATGCTTTAGGATATGAACTCCGATGGCCTTCTTTCTACACTGATGACTTAATAATACTGAATTGATGTACCTTTCTGCTCCTAGTGCTATCAATCCCTAGTTATTCCCTTTTTATAAAAAACGGAACATTACAGTCCTCCCTCGCCAAAGATTGTTTGTCATAAAGTAATGCCAGCACAACTCCACAATCAATCAAACTAAACCAACTGAATCCGACGATGATCCTGGGGTCCCAAATTATCCTAGGATATTTGTAGCACCCTCTGCTCAAAGCACTGCATTGCATTGCACGGTACCATAACAAGATATCCCATGGAAGCCTCCTATAAATAGAGTAACTAACCAGGCTGTAAACGAGGTACCATCACAATAGACCTCCTGAAAGCATCCCCTAGCAATCACCAAACTACCAGTCACTGTAATCCCAGGGTCCCAAATCAATCTGAAATTTGCAGAGGTCAAAATGCATCCACCACTACCCTGCATAGTATCGACACAAGGAGCATCCTGAAGACTCCTAAGTAACCCCATTAGTAAACATTGTATCCATCTCTCATAAGCTCTCCCACCTGGATCCCAATGCAAACTTGTGCATCTTTCATCCCAAATATCCCAAGGCTCTTGTGGGACTATACCCTTGGCCAGGAATGTCTTCCTAAGAATCGCCCACTCAATAGGACGCCAACTCTTAATCTCTCTCCAATCCAACCCCCCAAAAGGACCTTGTCCATAAGCACCATCACAAGGAATAATCCTACCAAGCTGACATTCTGCCTTTCTGATTTCAACTGGAATGCTCATACACTGTTGCCCAATTTCTCGATCCTGGCCAACCTGTAAAAACCATCTGCCATTATGCAAATGTGGACTCAAGCTACTACAAGCCTTGTTTATGTACTCTTGAAGAGGACTGCTTTGAAATGCAATAGTATGTTTCTTTTGCTACCCCATCAAGGAATCCAACTGCTCTTCAATACTAGAAAGCTTGACTGCTGACTCGGTACATACAACTCGAAGAACTGTAAGTTCAACATCTCGTTGTATTATGGTGTCTCGGAGTATCTTGGTCCTCTCTTTCATTGCTAGAATGCTTTCTTTAACACGATCAATCTTCTTTCGGTGAATATCATCTGGAAGCTCTATCTCATGCCTATATAAACTCTCCCTAACCTCCATGTCTGACTGCTCACTGTCTCAACTGCTGTGCTCATTGCCTTGCACCCCATGTATTTCGCCTGTCATAACTGTATGGATTCCTGCTATAGGTGATGAAGAGTGTACCCACTCCAACTCATCACACGGCTTGTCCACAATCTGACTAGTGAATGTGCTTGTGTCGCTAGACTCACATGATGGCTCTAATGCTATCTCCTCATGCACATCCTCATCATGTACTGTTAACTCCAAATGAAGCTCACCGACAACTTGTACTTCATGCTCGTCTTTCTTCCCTCCCCCAACTATGCCTTTAAGAAGATCCTCATCCAAATCCTTGGGCTGGCTCCCGAACTTGATGGTGTAATAATCTTGAAAGGACAATGCTGCACATACCTCATCACCCAAGTCTAGATACTCCGGATATCGAGGCAAGTGTTGAAGTACTGCTCACCTTTGCAAATTTCCAGTCAAGATCCTTCTCATTGTCTTCATGTTCTCAGAAGCTGGCAAAGAAAAACCATTTTTCTGACATACACTTCACCAACGTCACTAACATGCATTTTCATGTATAAGCATGCATCAACATGCACTTTTATTTAATTTCTCTGTGCCCACAGCTGGCAATGATCATGCTTTGATACCACTATAATATCCCAAATACTGATATTCTCTAATGTTCTATTGTAGTGTTGACTCACACACTCAACCTTATAAAAAAATGCGAAATAACTGTGCATGCAAACTTGCCATTCAAAAATGCCCTAAAATGTAGTTGAATTAGGGATAGGGTTTGCAGAGAGAAATTAACACTTACCATTGATATCTTGATTGATAATGACTCCAGAGATAGCTGCATGCATAAAGATTCGGATAAGTGCGCTAGTAGTGCTTCTTTCCTCCGGTGTTATCGCCCTGCTGTATCGTAAGCACCCTCCAGACTGAAGGTGACATTTTTGTAGGAAGAGAGGTCAAATCCGGCTAAAACTTTGTGGGGTTGTCTGTCTGCTCATGCCGGAGAGATGGACTGTCACATGCGGAGGTTTGGCTGCCACTAAGAGCCCTAGCGAATTGATCTGTGGTTCTGCTGCTCACGCCCCCCAAGCTCTCTGTTTGCTGATAGTTGCTCCAGATGAGCAAACTGATGGTTGATAGTCCCGGGATGTCGTAGGATGGGCTTGCTGAGAAAGAGGAAGTTAACATGCGGAGGAAAGACTGGGTTTTGTTGTCCCAGTGAATCTTTATGTGATTTCCCTGCTACTTCCAGCTGCAAACGTGGGTTTTTCAATAATCCTTTGGAGTGTTCTAGATCTCTGGATACTGAAGTGTATGATGAATGTTGTGGATAAACCTAGATGATATATCCCAATAGGAGACTAGGGCAGATATCTCACTGCAGAACCCTCGTTAGTTGAAGACACCGTCTTCAACCCCAACTGCTGCGGTTGCACGCTGTGATGCTCCTCAAAACTCTAAAATCAATCAACAATAATCATAGATATTTCCTTTTGTCCCATAACCCTTCTTAAATAGATCTTCATATGCTTTTAGGGTTTGCATGTCACTTTTAGGGTTTATGCTTCACTTTTGCATGCCACTTTTAGGGTTTATGCTTCACTTTTGCATGCATGCAATTCTAATTTGATGTTGACTTTAACACTGACTAAACAAAGCCTGCATGCTTTGCATGCTTTAGGATATGAACTCTGATGGCCTTCTTTCTACACTGATGACTTAATAATACTGAATTGATGTACCTTTCTACTCCTAGTGCTATCAGTCCTAAGTTATTCCCTTTTTATAAAAAAACAAAACATTACAATATAGCTTTCGAGTGACACAAACCCTAACTTATTTTTTCATCCAACAGTTGAGATTAAAACATCATCAATGGTGGAGAGCACTTTTACATGGATCAATACATGGATCAACATGACTTCGTCAAGAGGGGGGTGAATTACCTCATAAAGCCCATTTTTACAACATGATAAATCTTTATTTTTGCAAGTTTGACACTTACAAGACATGGGGGGGTCATTAGGAGGTTCCCCCATACATATTTTTAAAGATATGACTTGATTTACACACTTTTATTTTGGCCATTTTGTCCAATTTCGCCCTATGGGGAACGTCCTCCCTAAGAGAGCCAATAAAATAATCCGAAATATCAAACTGATGCAAATATGTCTAGAGAGCCATAATAAATTATCCATAGAAATTCCCTTGCCATTTCCTTGACCACACAAGCCAAATCAATTTCTTCAGTGATTTCCTAGTTCAGTTTTTAGTGGTACATCCTCTGAAATAATAATAATCATCATAACTTCGTTCAGGCTGAGAACTGGAGCAAACTGATTGCATAGAGGTGTATGGAGACATAGTATAATGTTACAAGTGATTACTCATACCACTTGCAGCACCGTGGCGCCCTAGGAGAACCATAATAACTGCAATCTGTAATAAAAAATATAATTTGACCAATAATAAAGTGATAATAATCACTGATCATGAAATTTGGGGCCAAACTTTGAAAACTGAAACCGTAGTATTGGTCTTGGGTATGTCTAGAGAAAATATAAGTACTGACAAATTTTTAGCCACTGCCTTGGGAACCGTGTTTGACTTGGTGAACTGGGTTGACCAGGTCAAAATACCCAAACTGAAAGTGAGATACTGAACTGAGCTGAACCTACATGCATCCAAGGTAAGAACTGCTCCAAGATGTATATTAAAACCCAACTTAAATTATGTCTTTTAGAATCATGGTGGCAATAATAAGTAATAATAACAATCAATAAGATATACCCATGTCTTTGAGTAATCATTGAAGTCTCTTGTATATGCCATGATTACAAAGTTTAAACAATTTGCTAGTGCTAGGTGAAGGTGGAAAACAAGGCTAAGGTAAAAGGGAAATGACTTATAGTTGATTTTGACCTTATGATCTCTCTGAATGATGACAAGTACACACAACCACAATGACATATGCACGACAGATAAACAATAGGTAACGGTGGTGTTCACAAGTGGATGAGTTGATTTGGAAAGAGTCCATTCAACTTTAACAACATGTCTACAGCTCATATTCAAGTTAACAATCAAGCTCCGTGAGGATTTTTTCTAGGACCCTTGCGTTGACTACATAAGAAACTATAGTGAAGAGATCCTGGGGGACACTTAGAATTATTTGTCCCTTACTCCATCTCACATCAAAACCTGTAGGCTCCGTGAGGAATTAATCATTACATTTTAATAAAATCGCCACCAGTCTTTAGATTTTACATTTATTTATCCACTGTTTTATTTGGGCCTTTCACAATTTCATTTCATAGCCCATTTTGAGTTGTGTCTAAATACACAGTTTGCAATTTTATTTGAAGGCTCGCATTTCTTAGTATATAGGATATAACACATAATGCATCTAATGATGGTAGACATATTTCTTCAAGTTTTAGCTAACACTCTTCGGGCAACTAGAGGGGAATATCTACAGTGAGGACAAACATCGAGGGCAACTGACCAGAGAGGTCAAGGCTTCAAAGCCCAACTCGCCGAAGCATGTTCTCTTGGCCCAGAAGGATTAAGGCTTCGACAAGTTTCGTTGCACAACTCAGAGGCAAGACACAAACAACATGGGATCCATCATGCATAGGGGTCAAAGTGGGGAAGGTGATCTTCAATCTCATAAGTCTCACTTAATAAAAAATCATGGGAAAAATCAGTTATGGATGAAACTGGATGGGTAGAGACAAATGATACATGGAACCAACATAGCATTAAAGTTTAAAAGTTGTGTGAAGCATGGCATAAGCAATGGTCTTCAACGTCGGATTCTCAAATCATTCTCAACACAAGTTAATCATCAATAGAACATATAATATAAGCATAGGTTAGCATAAACATCATAGCATACCAAGTCAAAGGTGTTAGTATACATTAGAGAGCAAAATCCTATCAAGAAGCAATATACCTGATCTCACCATATAGATGTCTATAACTGATATGCCGATCTGTGAACTATGTACTATCACTGTTGTTTTGCTTGAATGAACTAGGTCATCACTGAAGTCATTTGAAAGGACAAGGAGATATGAGCCCTGGCAAGGAAGTACTCTGTATCTGCTGCTAAACAAAGGATCTGAATGGCTCATACTGTAAAAATGATCCATGTTGTATCCCCATCAATATGTCTGGCTCAAGAAAAATAAAGAGACCAATTTGCATGCTGCATCATGGTATCCCAACTACAATATATGTGATAGCAGTCCAGTCCATTTGAATAGATCCTCCAAGAGAGGCAACCCATTTTCTTGATAACAACATTCCCCATTTGTCAGACACATCTGTGACCACTATGTCCATGGTTACACCTATGTCAGGGTATGTAGCTAGTTTGACTGGGAAATTCAGAATTATACCCAGACATCGATTTCTCTTAAGTCCATGGCACATACATTCTGATATGGCCTTGAGATTGTTAAACCCATTTGTTCCATGACTTTTGTAGTCATGAAGTTCAATGATGCACCATAATCAAGCATGCAATTGTGCAACAATTTATTATTTGCAATTAATGATATGTAGAAGGCAGGATGGTCTTCTTTATTAGGATCCCTACTTTGCAAAATAATAGGGACATCTTCATTGAAGTTACTCTGTTTCTTGGACAAATTTTCTATGGGTTTGTCCCTCATATTCTCCTTTGAATTGACCAGTTTCTCTTTAGGTTTCTCTGTAATTGTTTTAAGTTTCTCAGTAGATACTTCCTCAGACTTTTCAAATATCCATTTCCTTGGGTTCTTCTAAGGTTTTCATGAATATATCTTTTTGGCTAGGAATTTTAAGGATCTCAATTACTGGGACTGAAATTTTAGCACTTGACAACCAATTACCCAAAGCAATGTTTAGATCTAGAGGGGTAGGAGTTTTTACCTTCGGCATATGCTAACTTGATTTGGTTGGGACCATATTTTTCTTCCTCTTATAAACAACCCCTTTGTACCTCTCCATAATTTGTTTAGGTGTAGGCTTCTCACCAAAAATCTTTGTTGCATTATCCTCTTCCTGATTGTAATCCCTTGCCTGCTTCCATTTTTCTCTTGAAATATAATGAACATGTCTTACATTGTTTATGTAGTCATGACTTCTAGGATGACCCACAAAGTTATTCATTTCCATTTGTTCCTGTTCCACAATGTAGCAAAATTTCAGACAGGCAAATTCTTCATGAATTTCATCACAAGGTCGACAATAAGGAGGAACCTCATCAATCACCATATTGTTTATTTTAGGTTGATTTGGAGGTCTCTGCTCATAGGGAGGATACTTATTTTTCCATTCTTGATGTTATCTAGGCTGGAAATTTCTATGGTTTTGAGAAACTTGTGCCCTTACATCTTGTTTATCCTATTCTGCATTGCATTCATTTGGGAGGTACAGTTTATCATCATTTGCCTCATCATGTCAGCTACTTCTTTCATTGATTCTTTGCCCTCATCTTTTCCCTTAGTTTCTATTGTTTTTCCTTTGGAATCATGAGGTTTGGAAGAGGATGTGGTGCCTTTGACAAAGCCAGGGATATTAGAATTTCTTGCAGATTACATGTTTCTGTCCATCTTTTCAGCTATTTCCATGGCTTTCTTCAGGTTGTCTGGCTCTTTGTCTCTAAGTTGATACCTCATTTCTCCTTCGGATGCTTCTATGTAATATATGAGAATTGAGGTATCAGATGGTTTAATATCAACATGGAGTCTGCCCACCATATCACTGAATTTCTTATTGAACTCTTCCATGGTTTCGTTCTCTTTTTTTGTATTTGTTAAGGCACCCAACAGGTACCTTTTCTCCTTCTTACTGTTCGGGTACACGAACACTTACAGAAACCACTTCACACAAATAGATCACAGATGAATACACTGATGTTTGTCACGTGGTTAAAACCCTCGAGAGGGAAACAATCCACGGCCCCAGCCAAACAGCTACTAGGAGCAATTTATTATGCAAAAGAAGAAAATTACAAATGAGCTTCTCATAATCGATCAACTAGCTAAGGACCTTCCATGCTCTTTAAATAGAGATCATGGACCAATCGGGTGTTAAGCCATAGATCAATGGTAGGTATGATCTAAGAGAAGTTGAATCGTCGGATCACTTTATGTCTAGAACATATCGTGACCGTTGGATTATAATATTTACAAATGCATACTAAAGAAACACACTTTACCTAACGAATATATTACACAAGTTGATCTTAACTAACTCCTAAGTGTCTAAATATCCTAACATCCCCCCTTAAGATCACCTTGGGATAGGATTGAAGGATTTACAAAAGTGACACTATTAGGAGAAGGAAGGAGGCATTAGAGCCTATCCCCCTTTAATGACACATTCCTGAACTCCTAACATAGATCAAAGTTTAGAAAACTTTGCTTCTGTAAGAGACTTGGTGAAGATGTCTGCAACTTGATCATTTGTAGGGCAATAGAGCATTTCAAGAACACGATCATGAACAAGATTTCTGATGAAGTGCATGTGTAGCTCAATGTGTTTGTTGCGTTGATGTAGAACTGGATCTTTGGCAAGCTTGATGGAACTTTGATTGTCGCACCAAAGTGGAGTAGGCTACTGCTGCTCGAATCCAAACTCTGAAAGGATCTGTTGAAGCCATAAAGCTTCCTGACTGGCATTAACTGTGGCTCGATATTCTGCTTCTGCTGAAGAAAGAGCAAGAGCTTGTTTTTTCTTACAAGCCCAAGTGACAGGTCCAGATCCTAGACTGAAAACATAACCTACAGTAGACTTTCGATCATCAGGATCGCCGACACAATCTGAATCAGTGAAACCAACCAACAAAGGTGTCCCCTCTGTATTGTAATGAATCCCAAACTGAATTGTACCTCGAATATATCGAAGTATTCTTTTTGCTGCTTTCCAGTGACTTTCATGAGGTGTTTGCATATAACGGGCAACACGACCAACGGAAAAGGAAAGGTCAGGACGGGAATGAGTCAAGTATAAGAGACTACCAACAAGCTGACGATACAAGGTGGCATCTACTTCAGGGGAAGTACAAGTGGCATAAAGTTTGACTCCAGACTAGAAGGGAGAAGGGGCTGGTTTACAGTGTTCCATGTGAAAGCGACGAAGAAGGTCACAAGCATACTTAGACTGGGAAAAAAAGATTCATTCTTTGGTTTGCAAGACTTGGAGACCAAGAAAATAATGCAAATGTCCTAAGTTTTACATTTCAAAATTTTGCTTAAGACTGGATTTCACATGGGTTAAAAGTTTAGGGTCACTACCAGTAAGGATAAGATCATCAACATAAAGAACAAGTATGATGAGATGGTTTCCTACTTTCTTGGTATAGACATTGGGGTCAGAATGGCATCTAGAAAAACTAGTGTCAAGGAGAAAGCTATCCATTTTGGCATACCAAGCTCTCGGAGCTTGCTTAAGGCCATATAAGGATTTCTTAAGGAGAGAGACAAGGCTAGAGTTATCCTGAATATATCCAGGAGGTTGTTCCATGTAAATTTCCTCCTGTAAATCACCATGTAAAAAGGCAGACTTGACATCCATTTGATGGATTTCCCAGTTATGTAAGGCTGCAAGGGAAAGAACAAGGCGGATGGAGTTCATTTTTGCAACAGGAGCAAAGGTTTCATTGTAGTCAATCCCTTCAACTTGGGGAAAACCTTTGGCAACTAACCTTGCCTTAAGTCTTTCAACACTTCCATCTGATGCATACTTAGTTCTATAGACCCATTTACATGTGACAAGTTTTCTTCCTTTTGGAAGAGGAACAAGATCCCAAGTATCGTTCGCTATTAAGGAATGATATTCTTCATCCATAGCTGCATCCCAATCTGGATTTCCTGAAGCTTCTGCAAAAGTTTTTGGATCATGATTCTCGAAAACTTGAGCCAAAAGAGAAGAGCCTTGCTGAAACTGAGAACGTGTTCGACGTTGATCTCTAGGATCACCGACAAGATCACCAGCTGCTTCACATGTTGAATAGACCCATCGAGGAAGCATTGGTGCTGGTGCAATTGGAGGAACATAAGCAGGCGGAGGTGGATTTTCATCCTCACTATCATCATCAGAAACTAGAGTTGGAAACCTGTCAAGGAAGTTGGAAGAAGAAGAAGAAGGCACAATCGCCGAATCAGGCTCGCAGGCCAAAGATGGCACACCCGCCAAGTTAGGCTCGTAGGCCAAGAGATTTTCATCAAATTTAACATCTCTTCTAATGATTATATCATGAGAATGTGGCTGAAGAAGTCTATAACCTTTTACATCTTCAGAATATCCAACAAATATGCGCTTTTCACTTTTAGGCTGCAATGTTTTCCATTTTTCATCCAGAATGTAAGCCCATGCTTCACAACCAAACACACGAAAGTGACTTACATTTGGTTTAATTTTACTCCATGCTTCTTCCGGTGTTATACCTTGTAAAACTTTAGTTGGTGTGCGATTAACTATGTAATTTGCACAATTTATGGCCTCAGCCCAATATTGAAGACTTAGTTCCTTAGATTGGATCATACAATTAGCCATTTCTTTTAAAGTGCGGTTCTTCCGTTCAGCTACACCATTTTGTTGTGGTGTATATGGAACAGTGTGTTGTTGTTGGATTCTTTGTTCAGTGCAGAAAGTAGTGAACTTTTTGTTAACATATTCTCCTCCATTGTTGGATCTTATCTTAATAATTTGATGACCAGATTGTTTCTCAACAAGGGCCTTGTAGGCCAAGAACATGTTAGTGTAGGCCAAGAACATGTTAAATATTTCGCTCTTAAGTTTTAGGAAGTAAACCCATGTGCGTTTGGAGTAGTCATCAATGAAAGTTAAGAAATATTGAAACCATAAAATGAAGCGGATGGAAGAGGACCACACAAGTCACTATGCACAAGCTCGAAGGGAACCGAGGCGTGCCAAGAGGCACGTTTGTCAAAATTGTCCCGATGATGTTTTCCGAGTACACAACCGGAACAAACACCATTTTTGCAAGATACCATAGGAAGACCAGTCACCATATTGTCTTTACATAGTTGTTGCAATGAGCGATAATTTAAGTGACCAAATCGCTCATGCCAAAGTTTGCTCAAGTTATCACTATGAGCAACAAGAACTGAAGGAAAAGGTGATGACCCAAAGTTGTTAAATTTGTACAACTTGGTAATATCATCAACAGTTCCAGCAGCAAGGACATTTTGAGGATTTTTAAAATCCTTGATTACAACTTGGTGAGGTGTAAACGTCACAGTTTTACTTTCACCCGAATGAGTAATTTGATAGACTGATAACAAATTGCAGGAAATTTTTGAAACAAATAGTACATCACTGAAATGACCATTTTCTACTGGAACTGTTCCAGATCCTACAACACTTAGAGATCTATCATCACCAACAAATATTTGTTTGGTGTTACATTCATGCATAGTGGAAAAGATGGCTTGATCCTTAGCCATATGATAAGATGCTCAAGAATTAATGAGCCATTCATTTGGAGTAGAAGAAGAAGATGCAGTATAAGAGTAACCGGAAGCACAAAGTGCATGTCCATGAGAGGTAGATTCTGAAGACGAATCTAGGTTGATGTGGTGTTTCTTCATTGCTGCTTCCAAGGCTGCCATCTTTTTGAAACACTTAGATTCATCATGATTATCTTTCCCACAAAAATTGCAATGACGCTCAGTCTTTTTTCCTTTTGGCTTGGATCCTTTGTCATTTTTTAAAGAAGGAGCTGACTGAGAGGGTTTGGAACCCTTGTTTGGATTATTATTGCGAAAATTCTGTTTTTTGGTAGCCTTGGACTTTTCTTTCTGTTGGGACAATAAGGCTTTCCCAGATGTATCTGCATTGTTAATTATTCCAAGATGAATGAGCTTATCTTGCTCTCTAATTAAGGAATCACAAAAGGATTCAAGACTAGGGTCTTGATAACTAGCTGTAGTCAATGATTCTTTCATGGAGTAAAATGTAGATACAAAAACATAATATGCAGGTCCAAGTTTGGAAAGAATATGATAAATATATTGTTTGTCTTCTTTATTAATCTTGCATTCTTCACATAAGAGTCTAAGAGTTTTATATTTAGATAAATAGTCTTGAATGCATGAAAAATCACTTGGATTCAAAGAAATCAACTCATTTTCAAGTTGATGATCTCGAATTTCATTGTGTTTACCAAACACAAATTTCAATTTTTCCCAAGCTTTATCAGGTTCATCAATTCCAGATATGTGGAATCGCAAATCAGTAGAGATTGACATCCCAATCAATCCACAAGCTTTATCACATCTATTTGCCCATTTTATTTTCTTATCATCATCAGTGGGTTCTGTCTCTTTCCCTGAGGTAATTCTGAAAAGTCCCTTACTTCGTAGAACATTCTCCATACGAGATTTCCATGAGAAATAGTTAGAATTGGTAAGTATAATATCACAAGCGGCGGCCATACTGTAAAATAATGGCTGAAAGAACAGAAACTAACTGTCTGAATGCAAAGAGCTCGAAAAATTAGGCTGTTTAAAAAAAAACGGCACTGAAAACTGATTCTGGATGATGAAGTTATGTTTGATCAAAGAAAATGTTGAAGATGTCTCTAATAGTGACGTGGTAGATATTAACTTGGCCAACTAAAAAAAGAACCCCCTTCTTCCCAAGATGAACCTTTGACAATCACTCAGAAGAAATTGCTTTTAAGTGAATCACTTTTGTAAAATAAGTGATATTCACTTTTACAATAATGTTACTTTTAATTAGTGCTGCAATAAATTAAAGACTTAAGTGACTCACTTTTTATTTTATTTTATTTAAGTGAGATGCACTTTTACAATAAAGTAACTTAAAAATATAAATTGCATGCATTAAAAAGTAACTTAATAAGACTTGAACTCAAGACCTATTCAGGAATAAAACAACTTTGAACCAAGTGAGCTAAGTTTAAAAGGTACGTAAAAGAATGGAAAGATGAAGGTTTTTTTTTTTTTTTCTCTTCTCTCTCGTTCTTCGTGCTTGCCTTTTTTTCTGCAAATCACAAAAAAAACGAAAATCAAAAAACAAAAAAAACTTTTTTGCACTATAAGGTTAGATCTTGGTTAGCTTACCTGGAAAGTCTACGTTTTCAAGTTTTCTCGCTGTTTCTGATTCGCCGCGATCGCACAAGGTGTACGACAAAGAGCATACGTAGCCGAGAATACAAGAAAAAAAACTTTCATTTTTTGTTTCTAATTCGCCGTGATCACGCAAGGTGCATGGCAAAGAGCATATGCAGCTAGAGAAGGCAACAGTCCAAGACTAAAACAATAAAGATTGAATGATAAAACTGATAAAATATGAGAGATTTAAAAAAAATAAAACAAATCCGTCGCTGTAACATTATACCTTCAGATTTGCTGAAATGGGTGTTTCTGGATCAAACAAAAACGGTTTTTGATGAAACGAAAACTATTTCTAAATGGAAACGGCGCTCCGGACGCAATGGAATAGCCCTCACAACCCACAAATGCACAGAAACTCCAGAACCAGAAACCCTTTCAAAGTTTCGGCAACACCGATTCTAGATTTTGATCAAAACCGGAAGCGACTTTTCATAAACGTTGTGATACCATGTTCGGGTACACAGGGCACTCCCAAAAGGCCGAACACCTAGAGAAACCACTTCACACAAATAGATCACAGATCAATACACCGATGCTTGTCACGTGGTTAAAACCCTCGAGAGTGAAATAGTCCACGGCCCCAGCCAAATAGCTACTTGGAGCAATTTATTATGCAAAAGAAGAAAGTTACAAATGAGCTTCTCATAATTGATCAACTAGCCAAGGACCCTCCATGCTCTTTAAATAGAGATCATGGACCAATCGGGTGTTAAGCCACGAATCAATGGTAGGTATGATCTAAGAGAAGTTGAACCGTCGGATCACTTTATGTCTAGAACATATCGTGACCGTCGGATTAGAATATTTACAAATGCATACTAAAGAAACACACTTAACCTAACCGATATATTACATAAGTTGATCTTAACTAACTCCTAAGTGTCTAAATATCCTAACACTTACCCCCCTTCTCTGGTTGAAAGCAATTTTGAACTCTTTTGAAGGTCTTGATACCATTGTCGTCTAGGGAGGTGAACCATTCAAAGGCGTTGACTTTGAGAGATAAGGAGAACAACCTCATTTTGATATTTTCGTGGTTCACGTTGTAGCACCATTTACTGTAGCACTCTGTAAAAGCCAAGAAATGAGTTTTAGAGGTTATAGCATATTTTTTGAGTAATTATTTATGTCCAAAATTAATTATTACTCGAAAAACCCAAAAAAGACCAAAAAATTGAAGGAAGTGAAAAATTCGGCAACTCATAAAGTAAAAGAAACTTGTCGAAATCAATTTCCATGAGTTGAAAAGTAAAGCTGCAAGTATCCTAAGGATTTTGGAATGTCAAATCTTACTATTTTCGAGCAAATCAAGCGTCGAAACTTTTCTCATGTGAGTGCGGCGCACATCTTGAAGTAAAAATTGTTGTTTATAGGAAGAGGCTCGAGTTTTGGATGTTGGAGCTTTCACCATGTGTTGTTTTCATTACACAACTCATGTTCCAACCCCATTCCAACTCACATCCAACCCATTCAAGTTTGATGCCTTCTCGGGTAAGTGCGCCCCCTTTTAGCATTGGCTTCATCTATTTAAGCAAGCGCTCTCTCCATGTTTGACGATGGAATGAGAACCGAAAGGATGCTTAATTTGTAATCATTTTGCTTATCATTATTGTGGAAATAAAGAGGCTTGGAGGCATACTCGTGTATTGCATTAGCGCGTGGATGTTTTTTATGTTTGTATGAGGTATACATGTATCAATTTCATGCTTCGTTTCATTCAGTGTTCTAACTGTCCTTAGTATGATTTATGCTAATCAATAGGAAAGAATAATCAAGTTTGTTTACTTGTTTAGCTTTTTTATTTTCTTATGCATAGAGATCAAGAAAGTGTATGTTTTACTTGCTTGTATGCATACTCTTCTAACCTATTGTGTAAGTGATACATTATATAACACTTTGTTTGAAGTTTGGTTCAAGCTGTGCAGGTAGATCTTGCTTGAAGAAGTGGTGGATCTTGCTTGAATCTCCCACATCTCTGTGCTCTTGTTGGAAGATCTAAATCCTTCCGCTCTCCACTTGTAGACTCCATTGCCCAAAGTTTCCAAGCTTTGGACCATTCTTTCTGTCATTCTCTCTTTACAAAATTAAAATTGTTCTGGTTACTATCTTCATGCTAGAATTGAAGAAAGTTATAAATCAAATGTTAAATCTTTTATCTAGTATGAAGTTTTAAAGTAGATCTAAGTCTTTCAAGTCAAATCTATTACGAGTAGATTGATTTTTCAAATATAGTTTTCAATCTAATAAAAAGTCTATCTTTCGGTACTTGAAGCTAGCAAATACTTCTATGCTTTTAAATGTTTATTTGGCATCTTAGTGCTACATTTGGTAGTTGATTTCTGCAATTTGATGAACAGGTAGAAGGAGGTTTTGCCGGAATTTTGAAGATTCAAGCCATCCAAGACCTACTTTTCTTTCCTACCTTTTTGTAAATTATTGAAATTTTCCAAAATATTGTAAACTTGTTCCTAATCTATAAAGGACCACAAGTATCTCAAATCATTGTAATTATCATTAGTAAAATAGAAGTAGGTGGGCAACCAAGTACCTGTACCCCATCCCCCAAGGGGGGATCTGTTTCGTCTCTTTTTGTGGGTTGATTTTTTTTTAGAGTAGCTTCTTTCTTTTTCTTAGTTTAATTTTAGTCTCTGATTGACTTTTAAAAATTAACAAATCCGATCATGTTCTTAGAAGGAGAGTATTCGTTTTGATATTTTTAAACAACGGACGTTTGAATTAAAATTCTTAAAATTAATAAGGCTTTAGTCCCCGTATGCTCTTGTGAACACTGCAGGCCTTTGGCTGGAACAATGGGACAATCAGAAAGGGATTAGAGTGACTAGTAATTAGTTTCATATTCCAATTAATCCCCAAGTGAAAATTCAACACTCTTTTGATATTGCTAAGTCGTGGGTAAAGTCTTCAAGTGAAGCGGGAACAACTAGAAAGCGACCATGGGGTCTCGTTAGGCTACATCCTTGTTGGTGTAGTGTTGAACACAACCCCACGACTCCATCTAGCTCACATGTCACTATGAGAACCACTTCTAAGTAAATCCGTACATATTCCTCGTACCCCTCGGGTATATCTTGAATACCTTCTTCCCTTAATAATTAGATCATTACCATTTTAATAAAATTGATCAACAATTAACCCACTCCCTAATTTAGTCATTTCATAATTTTAAAACTGACCAATGAGACAATTGCAATACATTCTCGAGACATCACCAACAACCCCTTTTACGGAAGCACTCCATTAGTATCGATCTATTTTGCATCATTCATTTACTTCTGGTATCTAAGTTAATTTATGTGTTAAATGGAATGTTTATTTTACATGGATGGTGCCGATCTAAATTATTTGCAAAGGTCTTAGTTTCAGTATTTACATCATCTTAACTCCTAGAATAATTGTTTTCCTTTCATAGATTAACAACCCTATATTATTTTTATAGGGACCACTCCCCTTGGCTTCTCTAGGAAAAAGCTTAGACAAAAGATTCAAGATCAAGTGACAACACTTGACTCTTGCTTGCCCCCAAGGTCGCACCCAGTGGCTTGAAGATTTCTGCCACGTGATCTGAGGTGCAAATTAGGCGACAACATAGTGCAAGACAAGAGGTTTAAGATCTTACCACAAATGAGAGAGAAAGGAGAAGAGAAAGAACCTCAAGAATCCTTTCACCTTAGAATAGTCTTGAAAGATTGTAAAGAAACCTCAAAACATCAAGATTTAATCCTTAGAAACCCTAGAACTAAGAAGAGAGGTGCACACAAGTTAATTGATCATATACACAAGTAAAAATAAAAATTCAATCATATTTGATCCCATGGTCTTGGTTACAAATGAGAGGAGCATGCCTTATTTATAAGAGAAAATGCTAACTTAATCCCTCCTCTAGGCTGACCTACCTAATTTGAGTTTAAAATGAACTTTTAGGGTTTGTCACCCACAATCCGGGTACCAAACCTCATAAAATATAAAATAATGATAACATACAATGATAGCTTTAACATAATGAAAAGTTGACCTTGGAAGAAGGATGTCATGTCCCATCTAACCCTAACATTTGTCTTTTTCTCTCAACGCTCTCCTTAGGATGGTACGACCTTCAAAAAATGCTTTTCAGGTGGATGATTTGCATTTCTTTATCAAGATGACCAAGAGGAAATGTTAGTACAATAAGATAAGGCCCAAGTAGGTATGAATGAGGTGTGCTAGAGCGGGTATGAAAACCCTTACACGCGCAATCATATTTAGAAAGCATAAAACTATATATGTGGCTAAGGGCTCCTAGGCCATGTGTCCTAATGGAGTCACCCCAAGATGCACTAATACCCACCCAGGGCATAAATGCCCAACATGATGAGGAGTTACCGCCCATCAAGGGGTATTCAATAGTACCATAAGACCAACACATCTTGAAATGAGAGCTAAGAGGACTTGTAATGAGCTGACCAAGGGTCTTAAGCTCCGCTAGACCAACACTTCTACATAAATGAAGCCCCAACTTGGTCTTTTACAATGGCAGAAGAGACGCCCTCTTTTTCACATATGGTAGGGTGCGTTGTAGAGAATTTGGGGCATAACAGGTCCTAGATGGTAAGGGGAACTTATATTCTTGGATGTAGGCTTGGAGTTGTCTCAAGGATGCTTGGGCTGTGACAATGTTCTTACAAGGTTAATTGACCCAGTGGAATACATGACATTGGAGGAACAATGGAGCTAATGTGGGTTCGAGATGAAGAGGTGTGGACACACTTTGAGTAGCTACACCACTTGGAACATGTATTTTGTGCGACATCACCTTGGAGCATGACATGTTACCCTTGGAGTGGAGCACTTCACTTTTGTAGGCCTACATGAGCTTATTGTGGATTGGTTGTGTTACCCTTCATTGTGCATGGGTGTCCTCTTATGATTTCATTACATGTTTTGCAGCAGGGGGGTTCATCTTGTTGAGTATTTGGATGCCCTAGATGATGCATAATTGTTGTTAAGGAAAATGTTCCTATGGATGGGGTGAGATTACCAACATACTAGGGTTGACAGACACAGACTGAAATAATTGCAGACATGAATCAAACATGGCATGTATTATGTAAAATAAAGGTTTTATAGGTAGAGAATACACACCTATTATCATGAACGTTGGTCCAAGCTTTGAGCTTTTCCAAATTAGTCTCCACATCTCTGCTTCAATACCTGCAACAAGAGAATACCTTCCTCAAACACTTTTGACAATAATAAATAGGAAACATATACAATAAAGATACAATTACTAAACATATGAATCAATTTTTATGAGGACATTTCATACATAACCAAATGTACACATAGCTTTGGGAAGGAAAGATCTCTTTTATTTATCAAACAAATAGCAGCAAATACATGTGATACCTCAGTCTGATTAGGCACTTCTTGAAACTTTGATCTAGGTCTCCTTGCTCCTCAATCTAGCAAAATTCCTCCAGCATAATATTAAGGTAAGTGTCTTCTCACTTTCTTCATGGATTCTCCCTTGTATTTATGACAAGGATGGGAAGAGCAGTTTCGAGGATAGAGCAGTTAAGGAAGGTAGGGAAGTTACGAGAGCGACCTCAACTACCCTCTAATTAATCTCTTTTTATTTTTCAACAACTTTACGAGGGACATGCTAGTGGAAAAGGGACAACTAGCGTGTAAAACGTCAGTTGTCTTAGTGCAACCTGCATGTGCAACTTTTTAGGAAAACACTAGTGGACCAAGGTTAACTTGCATGTGAGAGGCAGGTTGTCAACTTTACTGTGCGTGTATGCCTTAAGATAATGACATAAAAGCTGGAGAAAACAAGAGGTGCTTTAGGCCATAGTCATCAATACCTAATCTTGCTCTTCAATCCATTTTGTCCTTTTGTGTGAACAAAAACTCAGCATCGTCACTCGGACGAAGAAGTGCCAATTCGAGGGATAATATATGCCCCCTAATATATGGGATCATAAGGGGAAAACGATGGCCGAAATACATTATAAATTACTACAAGAGAGGAGTGCAGAAACTCAGTGTTACAAATCGCAAGAAAGTACTTGAAACAAAACGAGAGATCATTTTACAATATCATATCTGATAGAATGCCATGTCCAAAAAGGTGGAACATGATCTCCAATACAATAGACATCCTCTTCATACATATACATAGTTTGAAGTGGACTTATGGCCACGAAAATTATACAAAGTGGATCGCAGTCGCATAAGTACAAAGATGGATCTTCACAATGGAGTTATGTCACAAAACATGACACTAGCTTGCGTAGCTCAAGCTATAACAGAATGTAAGCCCAAGGTCTTCATCCAAACCATCTCAAAAGGTACGAATCCTAGCCATGTGAATAATGAAGTCAAAGTTGATATAGGAGGATATTGTTAGATTACCGGTCAATATGGTAAACTGTTAACAAACGGGAGGGAACCCACCAATAGTGTAAGTGGGACCCAAAGTACCTAGTACATTCTTACAAGTGTGAATAAGAGGCCTTGAAGTCGAACACTTGAGGAATCCATCGAGCAAGAGACATTGATGTATTCTCATAACTCAATAGTGAGAGAATATGCTATTAATGACCACAAATCTCAAGGTACTGCTCAAAATTCTGTCTTCTTCCTAGAGCAAGATGAGTTAAAGTCAATAGGAAGAGACCCATGAGAAGGAAGGCATTAATGGATCCTCCATCATCTTACATGAGAAAATTGGTAGACTGGATTGATATGAAATAGGACAAATCACATATTGATATTAGGGATGATCAACATGGAAAGTCAGGGCAACTTGTGGAATGGTCGACACAAGCTACATATCCTTGAACATTAAGCATGACATGATAGTGACTCAGGCAACTTTCGACACAGAGTGACCAATGATACAAATCTGCAATGTAGGAGGCATAAACAAATTCTCCATATAGTTGGAAGAGTAACCAACTAGAGGAGGAACAACTCAGAGCTCATGTTTAATCCTAAGGTAAAAAACTAGAAATCGACCGTTGATAGACTCAAAACAGGTGCTTTGTCCAGGGAGTATTTGGACTTGCTGCTGTATGTTTGACAAAAGGCTGAGATCTTTTCCTTCCCTTTCTCTTTTTAATATTTTTCTTGTAAAAGTTTAATGAGTCCAAGAAAGCAAAGTTGAGGCCTTCTTCATTTTTGAACAAGCTCGAAGAAGAGAGAGAAGAATGCTTGATAATGCACTAATCTGTGGATTTTATGAGCCTGAATTAGTGAATGCTCGTTAATGTTTTCACATTTTGAGAGTCTGAAAACGCCAAAGAAGACTCTAGTGGGGGTACTTTTTCATAAAGTTAGTCTCCAAAGTCCTAAAAAGTATAAAACACTATAGTGGAGAACTCTCTTAGCTCAGGAGAACTAAGGTAGTCCTTTTTCGTAGATAGTCTGCCAGGTTCGAAAAAGGGTTAAACTATCACCAAACAAACACTCCTTCGTTAACAAGCACAAGCTTTAGTTTAATGAGTGTGAAGGAAAGCAAGGTCATTCATGTGGTTCCATTGATTTGTGAGTATGGGGCAGCAAACAGTAAACTTGATGCTACTTTTCTTAGGATTTAACGAGCATGAGAATAGCATAAAAAACGCTCGAAATCTTTTTCATTTTTTAACTAGAGCACGAAAAAGAAAAGGTAAGCTCAAAAGGGCTTCTTTTTCATAAATTTAGTCTCTCAGGCCCGAAAAAGAAATAAATTAAAACCATGGAGAACTCTTCTAGCCACAGTGAACTAGAGTATTCCTTTTTCATAAGTAATCCACATGGTCCAGAAAATGGGTAAACTTATACCTATGTGGATGTTCCTTCACGTCCTTTAACGAGTTTGGAGTGAACAAGTTAACTCGACAATCTTGTCAATTTTAAGGAGTCTAACAAGAGCTTAAAGACAACTCCATATGATGGGAGCCTTGTGTAAAGGGTAGTCAATAGAGAAGAAAGAGTATTCGTCTCTTCTTTTCACATCAGGGCAAACTAACAAAGCTCACAAGCCAAACAATTTGCAGCAGGGGCACCGAAACGACAAAAGGGATCTAAGTAGGGTGTCCCATGTAAGGTGAGTACTATCCATGGAAGAACAACAACGATTGAAGGGCATAAGAAGGCATAATGTCGCAGTTCATGGAGAGAAAGGAGTCCTACGACATCAAATGGGATAAGGTATAAATGTAATGCTGAAAAGTGACAATGACCTAACCTATATGCTGGAGTAAAATATTTGACCCTTTTCGACCATGAGTGTGAAAAGAAACCTTATGAAAGTATTTTACAAGCATGACCTAGCCACAAAAACCATTAGTACTAGCCATCATAAAGAAATGTGGTATGAAAATATATCAAACTATAGAGAATAGGGTAAAAATTGAAAAAATTTCACCACAAATATTCAAATGGTAAAAAAACTAAGTCATTTGTAAAATTACCATAGAGGAGAGCAAAAAATCCCTTTTCTTCAATTGTAAAAATAGGGTAAAAATTGAAAAAATTTCACCACAAATATTCAAATGGTAAAAAAACTAAGTCATTTGTAAAATTACCATAGAGGAGAGCAAAAAATCTCCCTTCTTCAATTGTTGAATGTGATTGATCTGGTGGATGGTTTTCAAATCTGCAAGTTACAGGTACTTCTCCTCTCCCTACTCTTCATTTTTATGGGTTTTTGGGTTTTTAATCAACATTTAAAATTGAAAATGCACACATGCTAGTGGGAGACCTCTACACCAATGTGTACGCAAAAAGCACGATAGTGTACCGTTTTCCACCCGCGTGGGGGACGCGACTGATGAAGAACTGCAAGCGCATGTCATGCAGTTTGAATCTTAAAACTCAACGCTGACAAAAAAATCCTTTCTTTTGCAGATATTCTTGTTATATGGAGAGAGAAGGAACATGAAGATTTGGATAGAGATGCTATGGGCGATCCCTTGACCCTCAATGCATTATGCTAATGTGGTTTGCTAAATTCTTCAGAACTGCCAATATGCGAGCTCCACTGAGGCTCCTTGAGACTTCAATACAATGCTGGGATCCCGAACAAGGAATATTCAAACTCCAGGGTGAGGTACTAGAAATCACTGTAGATGATATCTATTTCATTACAGGATTGTCACATCGTGGAGTGGGGGTGAACTTAAAAGGTTTAGTCCATGGTGTTGGGGTCTTACAGTTCAGGATTACATCAACACATATTGCCTGCCAGGGGCACAAAAATCTGGGAGCCACAACGCAATAGGACAAACTGCAAGCTTTCCATTGAAAGTTATTGTCACAACTATCACACGAGTAGCAGGTGTAGCAACCCTACATCTGGCCACCCGTAACTACATGCATTTAGGTGTTGAATATCTCCAAAATATTGTCTTTGATTGGTGCACCAGGATTTTGGTAAATATGAAACACCAACTTATAGAATGAAAGACAGGTAAAAAGAAGAACTTTGGTTATAAGAGTGTCTTGACTGCATTCGTTTTCGAGAGGGTTTCGTGTTTGAGCCCAAGAGTGACCCTCTTGCTTGCCCATTCTTGTGAACCGAGACTAGTCAGATGGAGTGAAGTCTTTGTGAGGCAGGGAGGCAGAGATATGAGGACCATGTTTGATGATGACTTACACTCGTGGTGGAGCGGACAGGTCCTTGCTATTGAGCAGTTTCCTTATGTGGGATTAGACTTTTGCGGAGGTACAAAACTTATGCTTCATCCCAAAGAAGCTTGGGGAGAGATTGGTATGTTTTTTGTTTTTATGATATTAATTTTTTATGATTTTTGGTTGTAAATACTAAATATATGCACACATGTATTTTTGGTGAATCTAAGTCTAATTAAAGTTTTGGATGCAAATATCGGAGCGGCACGACTAGATGGTCACCCAAGGGTATTTGTATGATCAAGTGTCACAGGTGGAGCTGACGCCATGCTCATGACTATTGAGGTAAAGATGACTTGCCTTACTCATTATATACCTACTCTTCGGATGGATTGGATCCTGATAGAGATGCAAGACCATGTAGTAGGGGTGGCCCCTACATGGCTTAGGTTTCTCTGAAAAGTACCTAGATGTGCGATTTTCTATAGGGAGGTAGTGGTAGAGGCAGCTGAGGCTCTTTGCTATAGGGAGGTAGTGGTAGAGGTAGCTGAAGCTCTAGTCTCTCTATAGGGATATTTGCATCATGTGGGACTATGATCGCAATTTTGTATTTTGATATGTATTATTGACTGGATATGGAGACTCAGACTTGTTTTATATTTTGGACCTATTTATATATACATATGGTGTTTTATATTTACATGTGTCTCTAATGTATGTTTGGTTCTTTCCTTATGGTGTATGGTACAAATGCCAATCGAGAATATAATTTGCATAAGCATTAGTTATATGATTTTGTTTCCTTGAAATATGCTTGTATGTAATGAAGGTAAAAGGTCTTTCAAGTAATCTTATTTTTAAAAAATATCGAAGCAAAGAAGGATCCCTCACCTGGTAATCACAATTAAGCTGAGACACAACTAACTGAGAATCCAATCTAACCTCAATACACGAAATGCAGTGGAGTGCAACATCTCTGTGCAGCTCAATGACAACACTATACTCGGCCATGTTATTAGTAGCAGGGCCTAGACAAACACCTCCTGAGGAAACTAGCTGGCTTGTAGGTGAATAGATAACCCAAGCAGTTGACGCGAGATTACGAGTGTGATGACTAGCGCCATTCGACAAATTCTATGAAGCACTCGGTTGACATCTGAAATACAACCAAAACTACATGAGAAACACGAAAAATGAAACAACTCTACAACACTATACAATTATATACAAGAAAAAGCATTTGACCTAAGTGTAATACTTTTTCAAATAGAGCCCATTTCTAGGTTCCTACAACTTATTCCCATCATAATCAACCAACTCATAAGCACCTTTCTTCAAAACTTTGGAGACTATGAAAGGTTCGAGCCATATGGATTTGAACTTGCTAGCACCTAAAGGTTCTTTGTCCTTCAGAAAAGACCCTAGGTCGGACAAACCTGTCATATTGATGTTCAACTCATCTCTTATGTGCCTCGTTTTTTGTGAGCGCCTATTGGCGTTGGTCATCAAGATGTTCTAAATGAAGCAAATGTTCTTCCAAAGCAGAAGTGTCGGGTAAGAGTTGACTGTTGTACAACTAACTTTAAGGATGGTATTTTGCATTCAATCAATGTGACGACTTCCACCATGTGAATGAACTGGAAGGGAGAGAAACCTGTAGCAGTCTTAACATTAGTTCGGTATGCCCAAATAGATGGGTATAACATATTGTGCCAATTTGACTTACTAGCATTTATCATACACCGCAGAATGGTTTTCAAAGTTTTATTCACTGCTTCTACTTGTCCATTTATGTAATGTTCCCAAAAGTGACATGCATGCAAACCCTAAAAGTGACATGCATGCGAACCCTAAAAATGACATGCATGCCATCCCAGCATTATTTTAATGATGCATGCACTATTTAAGTCTCCCTCCGCATGCATGCAAGTCAACAATAAATTAGAAGATAAAGTGACATGCATGCAAGTCAACGGCAAATTAGAAGATAAAGTGACCTAATTAGGTCAAAGATTAGGGTTTTGCGCAGTTGAACTTTATAAATAAGAGGAGAAAGCAAGAGGAGACTTCACTTTGGATTATTATTATTTTGGGAGCTCTTGGATAGCAGCACAGCAGTTGGGGTTGGAGACGGAGTCTTCAGCTAACAGGATTTCGGTAGTGAAACATCTGTCCTAGTCTTATTCCGGGTAAGCCATATAGGTTCACCACTTGTTCTTCATTCATTCATCAGTTATCTAGTACATGGTATAGATCGTTGCGGGGACACGTGTGCAACCGTAAGAGGGGGTTTTCAGCCAGAAAGCCCTAATCAGCTGTTGGGCTTTCAGATCTCAGTTTCCTTTCGAAACTCAGGCATCATTCTCATCATCAGCTTCATACTCCGGTACCTGGTGATCATCAGACCCATCAGTGCTCATTCGAAGCAGTTATCAGCAGTTTCGGGCGTGAGTAGCTGCCTCTTTGAAGCAATTCGCTACTCTGCCTAGAGGTCTCAGAACCTCCGCATGCATCAGGCATTCTCTCCGGCATCAGCAGACGGACAAGCTCAGAAAGTTTCAGCCCGAACGAACCTCTCCTCCCACAAAAACGTCACCTTCAGTCTGGAGGGTTTTTACGGTGCTGTGGGGCGGTGACATGAGAGGAAAAGAGCATTATTAGACCACCCATCTGGATCCTTATGCATGCAGCTATCTTTGGAGTCATTATCAGCCAGAATATTAGTGGTAAGTGTTAATTTCTCTCTGCAAAACCCTAACCCTAATTCAGCTATATTTTAGGGCATTTTTGCATGGCGAGTTTGCATGCACAGTTATTTTGCAAATTTGTATGAGATTGAGTGTGCGAGTCGGCACTATCATAGAACATTAGAGAATATCAGTATTTGGGATATTACAATTTACTTACGAGTAGTAAGAAGATGAATGCTCCTGTTTATACCCGAGAATAGTGGCCAATTTGGTCATCATGTTATTCTGAAAGTGACTACTATGGTCAGTGACAATCTCCTTTTGGATACATAAATGAGAAATGATTTGGTTGAACGCAAAATATGTTGTTGTTTCACCATTCGCCTTCACAGGAGGCATTGCGTCTGCCCGCTTAGTAAAGTAATCCACAACGACAATGATATACTTATGCCCCTCAGCTGATGCTGGGTTACATGTCATAAAGTTAACCCCCCACTTAGCGAAGGGCCCTACTACAATGACGGGATGCAAAGGAGTTGGGTATGCTCACATCTTTCTGGTAAAGAGATGACATGAATGACAACGCAGCCCTCATGAAAGGACTATGCGCCTTGAAGAAAGAGAGAAAGGAGAAGGTGCACAGCTTTACTCAAAGATTTGCAGCATACCTCAAGAATTTTTCTGAAGCTGACAGACCCTCGGACAAGGTCTTGATTGAATATTATACCTCAGCTTTAGGCCCTGAGTTGGCCATGTTTGCCAAAATGAAGGCCAAGCCCACTTTAGCAGAAACTTATGAGGAGGCAGAAAAGGTAGAGGCTGAAAGAGAAAGTATCGAAGATTATCTTGAACGGTCAGGAGAGAAAAGTGTGGGAAGGAAAGCCTTGTTGTTTACTAAGCCCAAGGAAGAACACTCACCAGATTTTGAAAATATGGCAAAAATGATGCAGAAGCTCTCTAACAGAATCATAGACTTGGAAAAAGAAAAGGAAGCTCAAAAGTTCTACAAGCCCTATTACAAGAAAAGAGAGGATAACAATCAATCCCAACCTGCTCCGCACAATTCAGCATCTATGAATTTAACAGAGGTAGGAATGGATAATTTTTGCACTTTCCACCAACAACCCCACTCTGAAAAGAATTGTCCTCAATGGATAGATTCAATGACGTTGGTCATGAATCCGCTGTTGGATTCTAAATTGACAGAGGATGGAGATGAAGAAAAAAAGGACAGTACCACTTCAACGAAAGAACAAGAAGATGAGACCATGGTTCTGTGGAATTCCGTTTCGTTATTCGATGCTGAGGAAGAAAAGAATTGGGGATACGAGAGCGTCATGGAAACGAACGTTACAACAAGGAGCCAAGGGTTGGTTAAAGAAGACAGTCTCATACTACCAAAAATCAAAAGGATGCAAAAAAATGTTAAAAAATTTCAGAATAATTCCTCAGCTGATAAAATTCCCGAATTCACCATTACCAGCCAGGATCCTAGGTAGACTGATGCGTTTGCCAAGCCCACTGAAGAAAAAATGAATGTTGATAAGCCACATCCCACTAAACCGCAGATGGATTATGGCATCGTGGAAGATATAAAGAAGGTAAAGGCGAACGTTTCACTATTTGAAATATGTAAAGTGCCGCAGCAAAAGGAAAGACTATTGAAAGTGCTTGAAGCATCGGATGAGAGGCTGCCCGCTGACAATCAACCTAAAGAGAAAGAAGAAATCGGAGAAACCAGCATTGGAGGTAAGTCTAAGAACAAACATCCACCTTTCCTCCTCACTTTTGAAATTTTTAATCACAACGTACATAATTGCCTGGTAGACTCAGGGGCGTCAGTTAACGTCATGCCAATATCACTCTGTAAAAGGATAAATGGGCAGCCTAAGCCATCTACTTGGAGAGTTGTTCAATTGGACAGGACAAATGTAAAGGTAATTGGTGAGATGGAGGATGTTCTGGTCCGCCTGTCTTCCAATGATAAAGTGTGCCAAGTTATTGATATCGTCGTGGCCGACATCCCAGACGCTTATGGTCTTGTTATGAGCAGAGATTGGTCGGCCAAACTGAACGGATATTTTGCCTCTGATTGGTCACATATGTGGCTGCCGTATAAAGGAAGTCCGAACCAAATTAAAATTTTAAGAGAGCCTCACATGAAATACAATGTTACTCAACTTGAGGAGAAGAATGAACCAGTGGATTCTGTGTTGGGAAATTATTTTGTTGAATTGGAACCAGGAAATTACCAAGCAGAAGAAGCCAGCAACTCATTAGATGCTCAGCCTGATCTCCTTCGATTTTCATAGGCTGATGAAATCGACTGTAACATAGTAAACTTAGCAATAGGAGTAGATTCGCGTGCATTTGTTAGTGATTTCTGGACATTGTTTTTTGATGGCTCTAAGACATTAGAAGGGTCAGGGGCCGGCTATGTCCTAATCAACCCCAAGAATAATAAACATTTTCTTTCATGTAGATTAGAATTTGAATGCACAAATAACACGGCTGAGTATGAAGCGTTGGTGCAGGGTTTGAGGAAAGCAATCGAATTAAAGGTAAGTAATCTAAATGTTTTTGGAGATTCTGAAATAATCGTAAAATAGATTCGGAATCAAATACATTGTATTTCTCCTCACTTAAAAGCTTATCAAAATGAGGTATGGGACCTACTCAAATGTTTTGATGCATTTAATATTATATCAATTCCAAGACTAAAAAATGCAACAACTGACTTGTTGGCCACATCAGCTGCTAGGCTTGTACCTACTAATAATCGATGCTCCGTTGAATTGCTTTTCATGCCCTCGGTCCCTGATATGATTACCAACTTACGAGTGTTCGATGACGATCAACAGATTATAGAATGCTTAACGAATGACGAAGTATTTAAAGGGACGATTATAGATGATGAAGAACATCAGGCCGAGCTGAAGTATGATAATTTCATCCCTAAAGGAGTCAGAACCTTAGAAAGAATGTTCGATCTAAATGAAAAATTTAGAAGACCAGCAAACGTGAAAACTCACAGCTCATCTCTACAGTTCGAACTGATAAATTTAGGGACTGAGACAAATCCTAAATATGTGAATCTTGGCAAATGCTGTTCACCAGCAGAAAGAGATAAGTTCATCAGTCTTTTTAATCAATATATATTATAAAGATGTTTTCGCCTGGACATACGAAGATTTGAAGACATATGACACCAGCATCATCCAGCATGTTATCCCCATCAAAGCTGGCGTCAAACCTTATCAACAACCTTTAAGGAAAATGCACCCAAAATTGGAACCGCTAATTTAGAGTGAAGTTAAGAAATTATTGGATGCTAGAATCATTTTTAAGGTCAGACACTCAGAATGGGTCTCGAATTTGGTACTGGTGAGGAAAAAATTTGGAGAAATCAGGCTGTGCGTGGATTTCAAGAATTTAAACCGCGCTTCAGATAAAGATAACTATCCTGTTCCACCCATGGAGCAACTACTACAAATGGTCTCAGGTGCTGAACTATTTTCGTTATTAGACGGTTTCTCAGGCTACAATCAAGTATTAGTAGCCGAAGAAGACAGATTGAAGACCACATTCAGGACTAGATGGGGAACCTTCGCTTACAGAAGAATGCCCTTTGGGCTTATAAACCCTGGAGCCACATTCCAGAGGGCTATGGACATAGCTTTCCGCGGATTGATTGGCCATAGTGCTGTAGTATACCTTGATGACATTACGATATTCTCGAAGAGGAGAGAAGAGCACGCGTTTCATCTAAGGCAGATTTTCGAACGCTGTCGGAAATATGGCATCTCACTCAATCCCAAAAAGTGTGTGTCGCTGTTATGGAGGGCAAGTTGTTGGGTCACATAGTTTCAAAGAATGGAATCTCTATAGATCCGGAAAGAATTAAGACCATTGAACAGATCCCTAAGTTACCTGACACGTCCATACTGGCCCACGTGTCCGTATCCGCGGTGTCCACGTGAAGACACGCTACGGTACGTGTCCGACACGTGGTCAAAACGTGTCTTATCCCTGGGACACGTGGTCAATGCGTGTCCGACACTCTTTTGAAACGTGTCTTGATTTTAGGACACGTGTCCTGTGAAAAGTTTTCAAGTTTTCAAGCG
>LPNX010408536.1:258868-285419 GCA_001517045.1 Pseudotsuga menziesii | reverse complement strand
TGTTATTTGAATCAATATCTACTATCAAGATTCAATATTTTCTCTATTACAGTAATTTGTATAATATATATATATATATATATATTTTAATATTATATATAATGTGTCCTCTGTGTCCTGATTCCGGGGGTCGCCGTGTCCGTGTCGAATACTCGTTTTTCCGTGTCCTCCGTGTCCCGTGTCTTCGTGTCAGGTGACTTAGACAGATCCCCTTACCCCATAGTAAAAAGGGGATGCAATCATTTATGGGAACCATAAATTTTGTACGAAGATTTGTGCCAGATTTCGCTCAGATTGTTAAACCTCTGCAGCAAATGGTGAAGCAAAATGCACAGTTCAAATGGACTGAGATTGAGAAGGACGCATTCAGCAAGATTAAAACTGCTGTTGCACACGCACCCTCCCTAAAAAGCCCAGATTTCGATAAAGATTTCATTCTGTATACTTTTGCATCTGATGATTCGCTAGTAGCTGTGCTTACTCAAAAGGAAGATGGGGGGATGAGTTCCCAATATCTTTCATGAGCACTGGTCTACAAGGGGCCGAATTAAATTACTCAGCTATTGATAAACAAGCTTATGCAGTATTCAAAGCAGTGAAACAATTCAGGCCCTACATATTAAAAAATCGTACCAAGGTGATCGTCCCATACCCAGCTGTAAGGTCCCTTTTTGGACAAAAGGAGTTAGGAGAAAGAAGGGGCAATTGGGTGACAACTCTTCAAGAGTATGACCTCGAATTCAAGCCAGCTTCTATAGTTAAAGGGCAAGGGTTGTGCAAACTAATGGCTGAAAATGGGAACAACGATGAACATGCCTGGGAAGACGAGGCTGAATTACATGTGATGGATGTATGTCCTTTGTTCACAGCCCCCAAGTCTTGGTATAGAGACCTCGTGCATTACCTTTAGGTAGGATTATTGCCAGAACATTGGAATTCTAAGCAAAGAAGAGCGCTACGTCTTAAATCAGCCTCCTATCAAATTGTTGAAGGAATATTATTCAAAAAAAATTACGATGGGGTTCTGCTTAGATGCTTAGAGAAAGAAGACGTGACAAAAGTAATGACAGATTTGCATGACGGGCCTGCTGGGGGACATTTTTCAGGAGATACTACAGCCCACAAAATTCTCATAGCCGGTTATTATTGGCCCACGCTTTTCAAAGATGCACACGACCATGTCAGGAAGTGCAACATTTGTCAAAGGTGTGGGGGGAGACAATCTAAAGCAGCCACACCACTGAAGCCTGTGATGTTCACGGAACCGTTCGAGCAATGGGGGTTGGATATTATTGGGGAAATAAAGCCGAATTCCTCCTTGCAACACAAGTACATTCTGACCGCGACCGATTACTTCACTCGCTGGGTCGAAGCTATCCCGCTGCGCAAAATAAATGAGGACGCGGACAGTAGCTTCCTGCAGGACCATATTATGACCAGGTTTGGAGTTCCAGTTTCTTTAGTCTTTGATAATGCTACTTACTTTTCATCAATTAAATTAACTGCTTTCGCTCATGAGAAAGGAATAAAGTTGCATTATTCTGCTAATTACTATCCACAAGGAAATGGCCTGGCTGAGTCTACTAACAAAAATCTGATTAGAATTTTAAAGAAGACTGTGATAGAAAACCAGAGGAGTTGGCACTCAGCGCTACCAAACGCCCTTTGGGCCGATAGAGTCACCCCCAAGTCTTCGATAGGAGTGTCTCCGTATACCCTTGTGTATGGTAAAGAAGCCATTTTTCCCCCCAATATCATGCTACCCTCTTCCATAATAGCTCAAGAATCTAGAGGGTCGGATGATGAAGTTTTGCAAATAAGGATATATAATCTTCTGAAAGCAGAAGAGGCTCGATCTAAAGCCAGAGAGCGCTTAAGCAGCAGCAAGAGGTAATCAAGAGATGGTTCGACAAACATAAGGCAGGAACAAAAGACTTTGAGGTAGGAGATTTGGTTCTCAAGTGGGATCACCCCCATGATGAGAAAGGAAAACACACGAAATTCCAGCAGTTGTGGGTAGGTCCTTTCCAGATTGCGGCAAAACTTGGCCCTTCCACTTATAAGTTACAAGATCTGCAAGGGTGGGAAGAGAACTTACCAGTAAATGGTTTAGTTCTCAAGCCTTATTTTTCCTGAGTTTCATTTGTCTTCTTCTATCTTGTATATAAATAATCTGGCTTGGTCGTCTTTTTGAGTCTTTGAGTCATGAAGTTTAGTTTTGTTTTAGTTTAAATTTCTGTTTGATTTCAATAAAAAGAAGCAAGCTTTTGGTTGCATGGAGAGCATTAGAATTCTGGACTAGCTAAAATCCTTGATTATAAGATTGTGTATCATGGTTTTATCTGATAGAATTTCTTCTAGTTTAGCACTTTTCCTAAATGGCTATGAACGCATTGAAGTCCTGCTTAATCCCTGTAAAGTAACTCAAAATTAAAAGGTCTGGAATACTATTTCGAGGCTCCATCCATCTCACACTTAAAAATGTCCTAGGGGGTGACAGCAAAAGACCCATGGAAAGGAAGCAGGGTAAACAGTATATTATATATAAATGATCCCATGCCAAGAATTGAAAGCCAAAAGGCTAAGAAGAGTCAAAACTCCTAAGAAAGCAATATGTATCAAAACAAAGTACTAAATCATATTAGTATAAAATTGCCAAAAGTTCTTCTCCGTCTGTGAGCTGAAAATTAAATACATCTCTCACACAAAAGGACACTATGGATAGAGGAGCCTGAATAAAAATTTAGAAAGAAAGGCATGAGGAGGACTCAATAGGACAAAAAGTCCAAAAGCACAAAAAAGGTGCAAAATGGCATGGGAATGAGGAATAAATGAATATTTCTGTTTACCTTATGTTACGATCTTGTGGTGTCCAAGCTGGAAGTTACCCGAAGACAGAGGTAAAATGAAACTCATATTTCTGGCCTCGAAAGAGTTATCTTGACGTTGAAATCTTGGTTTCCATTTTCCTAAATTGGACTACCCTCAATGATTAAAAGTACATATATTTGCCATTTGGGAAATCCATACATCTAGAAGAATTCAACAGGTTGGTTTTATTGTTAAACAGTCTGTTACTTAAGGAAGAAATTGTCCAGAGATCTAGGTTCACTAGGTAGTCGCCAATTGTTGCAACTGCAACTTTTCTCCCAAAATTCAAAAAATTTTCGGGACCCTCCTTTTGCTTATATCGGTTTGATTTTCTTATTTGATTTGATCTAATGATTCTTCAGGTAGACCTTTTAATGCTTGAAACGATCCACTGTTTGTTTAAGCTTTATCATTGCCTTTGAATGCGTTTTCAGTATATTTGAATCGGAAGTTCATTTTGCTTGCGCTCCCGCCGTTGCGGAGAAATAACAAGTTTTAGCTTCGTTATTCTTCTCCGATGCATATGTCTCAATCGGCTGAGTTTTTTGTTTCGCATCGGAAGGTATTGTTAGTTCGTTCTCCGCAGTTGCGGGCGGCAGATTGTGAAGTCCCTCGATACATTGACTTGTTAACCCCGCTTTGTTGTTTTTGCCGATCCTTAAGTTTTGGGCTTCCGTCGTTGTGGATGAGAAAAGCACTAGCCTTCCGGTCTTTTAGTCGCTTTTCCTCTGATCTAAATTTTTGCCTCTCGCGGACGGTGATGTCCTTTACGGTTCCACTGTTGCGGCTGGGCAAAGCATTTGGCTTTCGATGTCAATGTCCTTCCGATTTCCGATTGGAAGTTTTCCCGCCTACAGCTTAGGTTTTAACTCTTCTGACTCCGATGTGCTTGAGTGTTTTCGCAGTACCCATCGCCTGTTAAGACCCGCTTATGCGGCTGTGAATGAGTTTACCCTGCCAGGGTTAGCGTCTTAAGTCGCCGATGAGTTCTTCATTTTCCTTCATTGGTGATTTCTTTCGAACCCGTAGGTGGACGAGGTGGTGGCGTCGGCGTTTGTGAAAGTTCTTGTAACAGTCATGCATGATCTTTTCTTGTTGAGTAGCCATTTTGGTTGATGTAATTTGACGTGTTGTTTTAGAATGCAGTCCCAATGAATGATTAATTGTCGTTTAATTGCAGGAGCGTCCAAGAGACTGTTCCGACTATTGCGGGGCGAAGTTCGGATCGAAACTGACACGATCTCAAGGAGCGCAAGCCAAGTCGAAGGAAAAAATCAAAAGCAACAAAGGCGCAGACCCGAAGGGTTTGTCAGTTACTCAGCGGATCATGAGTGTGCGCAGAAAAGATAAAAATAGAGATATGAAACGTTTGGGGGGACCGAAAGGTCACACGCTGGGGGGCAGCCCAAGCGGTCTACTGTTGTAGTTTAAATATTGAAAAGTTAGAACTGAGAGGGGCTTTTTTCCCTCGAAAAACTTGTAAACTATTGCTTGTAAGAGGAACTATTTCGTTTTACAAAGCAGAACTTACAATTTTTTCCTGTTGGAGAAAGTGCTATGTGGAATGTATCAATGTGTTTAAATGAGCGATGTTGAATGGGAACTATTTTGTTTTCAACTGTGTTTCATTAACTGTGAGATCGTTTTAACTCTTTGAACCTATGTTCTTGTATGAATGTTCTCTGGTTTATTTTATGAAAATTTTCACTATGAGTAATGAATGCTATTCATAAACAATTGGCTATCTGGTTGTTCAAATATCTTTGGATGTTCATGTGTTTTGAAAGAAGTATCAGCTATCTGTGATTTTTCATAATGCATGTACAAGATACATTACTCATCAATGAATGATAATCTTGCTCCCTAGGGATAGGTTAGGTAGTTAGTTTTAATTTCTCGCTGTGTGTGATTTAGATGTGAGAGAGCTTAAAACGAGAGGTAAGAACCTGCGCATCACCTTGTGACTGCTCCTTGTATTCTCTATCAATCTGCATTCTTAGATAGGCACTTGCATATCATACTTAAAGTAAAAAAAAACAAAAAAACAAAAATATACACGGTGGACCAGGCCGCAACCGATAAAACCCTTTGTTTTTGTTACTTGACCTACGATAGCCGGACCGCAAACCGGACGGATTCCCTATACCAAACAGTCACGGGCTAGTTGGGAACGTTGATTGGGGAGAATCCCTTGCTGTTGTTGCCTGCGAATTTCCAGGCCTTAACAACTGCAGAATGGTTTTCAAAGTTTTATTCACTGCTTCTAGTTGTCCATTTACTTGCGAGTAGTAAGAAGATGAATGCTCCTGTTTATACCCGAGAATAGTGGCCAATTTGGTCATCATGTTATTCTGAAAGTGACTACTATGGTCAGTGACAATCTCCTTTTGGATACATAAATGAGAAATGATTTGGCTGAACACGAAATATGTTGTTGTTTCACCATTCGCCTTCACAATAGGCATTGCGTTTGCCCGCTTAGTAAAGTAATCCACAACGACAATGATATACTTATGCCCCTCAGCTGATGCTGGGTTACATGTCATAAAGTTAACCCCCCACTTAACAAAGGGCCCTACTACAATGACGAGATGCTAAGGAGTTGGGTATGCTCACATCTTTTTGGTAAAGAGATGACATGAATGACAACGCTTGATAGCTTCCACACAATCTTTGAAGATGGTGGGCCAAAAATAACTAGCACGTAGAATCTTTTGAGCTGTTGCAACCCAAACAAATGACATGCACATGCTTCACTATGGGCATCATTTGAAACAGACTCAGCCTCTTCATGAGTTAAACAACGACATAAAATGGAATCTACCCCTCTTCTGTAAAGAGTATCACCAATAATGAGGTAGTTCTTGGCATTATGCCTAAGTCGTCGTTGATCTTCTCGTGAAGAGGTTGCGAGACACTTCAAAGTCTAGAGATACACTAAGATATTCTCATACCAAGGATCAAAAGTAGATATTGAGAAGATGTATTCATCTGAAAATGAATCATTAGAGGAAATTTTAACTCAAAATGGGCCTCCTAAAAGAAATTAATAAAATAATAGTTAAAATAATAAAATAATATTTATTAATTTTGGAGGAATAAAAGCAAAAAACTACTTTTTTGTTTGTATTTTCGACATATTTCCCCGTGTTTTTACTCAAATTTCGATCGGGAGAGCTCGTTGGATGCGGAATTTAATTCCACATCCAATGAGTACCCACTTGGCATACTTTTGACGGACCCCACTACCCCAAAAACAAGAAATACCTAAAAAAACGTTATGATGAACTCCTAGACTCTTGCCCTTTACCCTACCTATACCAGGAGTATAGCCGCCTTTTCATTTGCTATTGGTGGTCAAACTGAGCGGACCAAAGCGGTGGATTGCTAATCCGTAGTACAGATTATCCGTACCGAGGGTTCGAATCCCTCTCTCTTCAGTCCTCACAGAACCTAGTTGAGTAAATGGGCTATTCCCGTTATATCGTATCGATCGATAAGCTCTATTGACCATTCAACCAACATTGGCTCTCATCCGATTGGTTAGTAAATGGTTAAACAATGATGGTCATGTACTTTATTTGCATCTACGCCTAGGCCCCCTTATACCAATAGAAATATACCTCGCACTAGGGAACTTGCAAGTCCTACGGTGCTTGCGCTTCTAAGGGCAAGGATTACTGCCTTTGACTAGGATTTCACTCACTCAACATGTCATCATCACGTTTTTTCAGGTATTTCTTGTTTTTGGGGTAGCGGGGTCTGTCAAAAGTATGCCGAGTGGGTACTCGTTGGATGTAGAATTAAATTTCGCATCCAACGAGCTCTCCCGATCGAAATTTGAGTAAAAACACGGGGAAATATGTCGAAAATACAAACAAAAAAAGTAGTTTTTTTAATGATACCTATCCCCAAATTTATATTAAAAAAATGTTTGAGACCTATACGGTATTTCAAATTTAAATGAATTTCATTGGCTAACACATGATAACATGGAATTTGATTAAAAGTTAAAAGGCCCATTTTGAGTTGAAATTTCCTCTAATGCATCTTCCACCTTAGAATCATCATCACTAGGAAACTTTGAGATAAGCTCCACGAATAACAAAGATTGTTTAGACTTGGCGGACTAAAAAGTAAGGTCAAACTCTTGGAGTATGACGATCCATTTATTAAATTCCCCCCCTATTATATGCCGGGTTAAAAAGTATTGAAATGGATTATCGTCCGCAACAACAGTGGTTGTTCGTAGCAAAATGTAGTGACGAAGTCTCTAAATAGCATAAACATCTGCAAGCGCTAACTTCTCAACACGAGAATACCTATGTTCAAGTTCGGTCAAAGCACGACTAAGATAGTAGATGACATGCTCCTGGAGATGATCATCTTCCTGAACTAAGACTATGCCAACCGTGGAATCAAACGTATCTAGATTCAATATAAAATCTTTGGTTTAATCTAGAAAACTCAACAAAGGGGTTGATAATAATACTTTTTTCAAAGCCTCAAATGAGTTTTGAGCAGTCTCATCACATAAAAATGGGGTATCTTGCTTGAGTATGAGCATGAAACCTTTCGTTATCTTAGCATAGCTAACGATGAAACATTTGAGGAAATTAGACTTGCCTTGTAGACTATGAAGTTGACGGATAGTTCGAGGAGGAGGCAAATTTACACTAGCCTCTACTTTCAATTGATCGACCATGATTCCCTTGCTGGACACCATGAAACCTAGCAATCATCCAGACTCGACGCATAATACACACTTACGAGGATTCAAACGTACCTTGTAATGTCTACATAACTCGAACACTAGTTGTAAATGGTTCGGATGATCGCATCTCTTCCGAGATTGTGCAAGAAGATCATCAATGTAAGGCTCAACGATGTGTTTAATATCGTGGAAAGCGAAGTTCATAGCTTGTTGGAACGTGGCTCCAACATTCTTCAAACCGAAGGGCATCTTCCTATAAGTAAAGGTACCCCCTGGGACAGATGAAAGCAGTTTTATGTTAATCTTCAGGTTTGATTTTAGTTTGATTGTATCTTGAAAAGCCGTCCATAAAAGAGAACACTTCATTCCCCGCACACGCGTTTATGATCTGATCAATAAAAGGTGTGGGGTACTTGCCCTTAGGGCATGCCTTATTCAAATCTTGAAAGTCAGTATACACACAGACGCCACCTTGCCTTTATCAACCGAAACTGGATTAGAAACCCATTCCGTCATCACAATAGGATAGATGAAACCGACTTTTAAGAGCTTTTCCACTTCTTCTTTGACAACTGTTGCTTTCCTCGGATAACTGGACGAAGCTTTTGTTGAATAGGTTTAGCAGTAGGGTAAGTTTTAATGTCGTGTTCAACAATGGAAGGGTCGATGCCCAACATCTCCTCATATGACCAAGTAAAAACGTTACGAAATTCTTTAAATAGATCGTTATAAACACAAACTTCCTCCTGAGAACAGTTTGCACTAGTGTTACATGGGGACTCGTCCCCCAGGGCCGGGGGCGTGCCCCCCTCGCTCCTTGTGTCCCCAGGACTCGGGGGTTCTTGGAGAAATGTTTCCCAACGTCCCCAAAATCAAGAAACTCTCAGAAATGCACAAGGGAGCACGTCCCCCTGTTTTGCAGCGAGCTTCGGTGAAGGGGGGATCCCACACACTCCCTCCTGAAACTGGGGGGGATCCTGGATGCGCCCCACGATTTTCCCAATTTCAGTTTAAAAAAACAAAATTTTAATTTTAATTGTTGTTTAGTCTCTATTTTAGGTTTAGTCTTTAGTAATTTACTATTTCACTATTTTATCATGCAATATCATTGATTCAGTTTTTCAATTACAATGACTAAAATTATATATATGAATATCAAGATTCAAATGGCAAATTTGAAAATTATCATGATGAATTGTATGACGTGTTTGTATTATTAATTTGTTATATTCAGATTTACATTGCAGAATGATAAATTTAGTATTTAGTATTTATTATTTACTCTTAGTAATTTACATGGGATGATTCATTGAAATGTTATTGCTGGGATTTAATAATTTATAAAATTAATATTTATTAAGACCTAGACGTCCCCCTACCACCCAGAATTTCATTAAAATTTGGTGGTGGTCTCCACACGTCCCCAATGTGCGTTTCTTTGTTCTCGCGTTCCCGTGTCCCGGAAACTTGGGGGAACATTGGTTTGCACCGATAAAGATGTTTTTGACAACATTAGGGTTTGTAGATATGTTGATCGACATCGTTTTCGATATATTATTCATGTTCCGGTCAACAAAAACTCCCTCTTTAGTGAAAAGGTTAATGGGTTGATCAACATCCCCACAACATCTCACATGGAACTCACCATTCTCTATTTTTCTTAGATCTAGAAGAAAGTAGGATCTATGATGCATATCCTCCCAAGGTTTCTCAATGCCTACCATCGCTTCCAGAATGGCTTCGTTCGAAGATAGAACTATGTCTAAGCAGCCAGAAGAATGGGCGGAGTCCATAGTCCATGCAGGCGCGTAATCAACATCTTACTCCTCAGAGACTAAACGAGTAGAGATGGAATCCATGACAGTTTCTTGAAGATCTTGATAAGCGATTTTTGTCATGGATAGGGGCGCCACGAGTTCAACATTAGTTGGTAAGATCCAAGGATCAGTTCTATTAGAGATTGCAAAGAAATCCCTATATACAAAAGTAGTGTTTCCAATGCTAGTTGAACGGATGTACTACAGACCTACTCCTAAATTCTCACTGGTTGGGCATGCTTGATCGACCAGAGGGACGGTTATAGGAATCAACTATCTAACATGAACATGACAAAGTTCGAGAATATTGCCTCATATTTCATGAGGATCACCGAGCTCCGAGACAAGCTAAAGTTTAGTGGAGACAATCTTGAAGAAAAGGATCTCGTTATGACCACCTTAAATGGTCTTCCACCATCTTAGGAGTCTTGCATCCAAACTATAAGTGGTCGAACCAAGTTGCCCAAATTTGATAAGCTATGGGAAGAATGCACTCAAGAAGAAACGAGAATGGCAACACCCCAAAGAATTCATGGTACACAACCTGAGGAAAATCAAGCATTCGTATCTCATGCCATGGTGGAAGAATATCAATCCATCATGAAGAATGATGTGTGGGAGATTGTACCGAGACCTGAGGGGAAGTCAGTTGTAACTTTCAGATGGCTATACAAAATCAAACATGGAGCTGATGGGGGGGAGTATTGAAAATACAAGGCCAAATTTGTTGCCAAAGGGTTCTCTTAGAAAGAGGGAGTCGATTATGATGAGACATTTGCTCCTATGGCTCGATACACTTCCATCAGATCGATCATTGCTATTGCTTCAGCTATGGGATGGAAGTTGCATCAGATAGATGTCGAGACTGCCTTTCTCAATGGTATTATTGAGGAAGATGTATATATTGTGTTGCCTCCTAATTCGCACCTTGGGTAACGTGGCAGAAATCTTCAAGCCACTGGGTGCGACCTTGGGGGCAAGCTCGAGCCAAGTGCTGTCACTTGATACTCACCTCCTCCGTCTAGGCCAACTCCTAGCGAAGCCAAGGGGGGTGGGCCCTAATGAAAAATAAAATCTAGGGTTTTTACTCTACGAGAGATAATTAATTCTAGGAGTTTTAATATGGAATGAATGAATTTAAGAAATTACCAATTACTGCCAACAAAACTTAACCTTAGCAACACCCTAACTCAAATTAGATACACAAAATTCAATGACACTTTGCGAGATTAACTTATGCAAAAAAGGAACAGAAAAGACCAGTGCCAAAATGAAAAGTGTGCTTGCAAAAGTGGGTTGCTAGTGTAGTCTCAGTGAAAGTATTGCAGTGTCTCGGTTGGTAAATTTTAACTTATTAAATGAATTGATTAAGGAATGGGTAAATTGTGGGTTTGGCCCAACAAGTCAAGTCCCTTCGAACTGAGTGCTAAAGCAGTAATACCAAGTGTCCAACAGGGCGAGGATAGACCTGCTCAGAGTAGCCCCCTGACTCTGTAGTGATTACTCTTTCCAACCTCCCGAGTTCTCAAGAAAATTACTTGTGTGTATTTTCCTATTAGATCTAGTAACTCGTATCCCTTTCTGATACAGCCAACTGATCAGACAAGCTGCAGCGGTGTAGAGCATACGGTGAAGGAGTCTTGGTTTATTTTAATTAGAACAAGTTTTCTGATTTAGAAAAAAGGTAAAAACCCTGGAGTCTCTTTCCAAATTCAGTACTCGGGCAAGCCCTTATCCACGAACCTGTACTCGGGAAAGTGAGGGGGTTTATTTTAACTTAGCAGTGCATAACAAAATTGTTTTTGTTTTTTAATTACAACACTGCTCAAATCTTTTCCCTTATGGTACTTTGGTATAGCGCAGTGGGTAAGTATTCAGGTTACTTTTGCACAACTTAAACACAACATGAAATGATAAAGAAAGACAACTATGCTACCAGCATATAAGAAAACAGAAAAGGACACCGACACAAATCCCCCAAGGGGGATGGGGATTGGGCTCTACTGAGCCTACTCAAACTTGTTTTTATTAATCTGTTACAGAGAATGCTCTTTGGTCCTTGTTATCTGGGATCCAAAGGCTTACAACATGCAAAGGAAATAGGCCCAGCTAAGGGGAAAGCCTCCTGGGAGCTCCAGATGTTCGAAAAAGCTAATTTCGGGCAGAGTTTCCTTCTCTTTTTTGATGGGCCTGCTAAAAACCAGCAAGCATATGTCAGTGAAAGATACCCAAAAACACTTTGGAAGTGTCTTTGGGTAGCATGCAAAAATTTACAAAAAAAAGATCTAAGTAACAACTGATTATAAAAACAAGGAAACAACTAAGTGAGGTAAGCTAGAAAGCTTGCCTTCTTAGGATCTTTGCTTGCCTCTTGAGAAGAATGGCAACACCCCAAAGAATTCATGGTACACAACTTGAGGAAAATCAAGCATTCGTATCTCATGCCATGGTGGAAGAATATCAATCCATCATGAAGAATGATGTGTGGGAGATTGTACCGAGACCTGAGGGGAAGTCAGTTGTAACTTTCAGATGGCTATACAAAATCAAACATGGAGCTGATGGGGGGGAGTATTGAAAATACAAGGCCAAATTTGTTGCTAAAGGGTTCTCTTAGAAAGAGGGAGTCGATTATGATGAGACATTTGCTCCTATGGCTCGATACACTTCCATCAGATCGATCATTGCTATTGCTTCAGCTATGGGATGGAAGTTGCATCAGATGGATGTCAAGACTGCCTTTCTCAATGGTATTATTGAGGAAGATGTATATATTGAACAACCAGAAGGGTTTGTTGTCCATGGAAAGGAGTCTCATGTATGCAAGCTGAAAAATGCATTATATGGACTCAAGCAAGCACCTCGTGCTTGGTATGGACGGATATATGGATTCCTGGTGAGTCTGGGATTCACCAAGAGCGATGCAGACCCCAACCTTTACTACAAGGTTGTGAATGATGAGCCATTGATATTGGTACTATAAGTTGATGACTTGTTTCTTATCGAAAATGAGAAACTTATCTTATGGTGTAAGAAGAAACTCATCTCTGAGTTCGAAATCAAGGATCTTGGATTGATGCACTACTTCTTGGGATTAGAAGTATGGTAGAGGCAGAAAGAGATTTTCCTAGGACAAGGAAAATACACCATAGATATATTGAAGAGATTCAGAATGTTGGATTGCAAGTCCATAACTACTCCGATGGATGCAAACTTGAAGAAGCTGAGAGATTCTGCTTCAGATTCAAATTTGATTGATCCCACTATGTATCATTAGTTGATTGGGCTCTTGATGTATCTGACGAACACCAGACCAGATATTTGTTTTGCTGTGAATGTTATCAGTCAGTTCATGTGCGAACCGAGGCAGATTCACTGGATTGCTGCAAAACATGTGCTTAGATACTTACGTGGCACTGTGGGATATGGTCTCTGATATGATTCAGAAAGTGACTTGAAATTGCAAAGGTTTACAGACTCAGATTGGGCCGGATGCTCTACTGATAGGAAGAGTACTTTAGGATGTTGTTTTAGTCTGGGTTTTGCAGTTATTTCCTGGTGCAGTAGGAAGCAGAACTCGGTAGCTCTCAGTACTGCAGAGGTTGAGTATATGGCTGATAGTTCAACAGCTTGAGAAGCAGTTTGGCTTCGTAAACTTCTTGCAGGATTGTTTGGCCAGATTCCAGAGCCAATCGTGATTCACTGTGATAACTAGAGTTGTGTGCTGATGTCAATGAATCATATATTTCATGACAAGTCAAAGCACATAGTGAATCATATGTGATATGGTGCAAAAAGGTGTGGTCGAGCTACTGTACATTCTGACAGATGATCAGACTGCAGATGTTCTCACCAAGCCTCTTCCCAAGGTGAAATTTGAATACTTTCGCGAAAGAATTGGAGTAGAAGAGAAAGTATCCCTCCTTGAGAGGGAGAGATGACTGAGAGACACTTACGATACCCTTTCCCTGGTACCTATGCTCGTCCAGGTTCTCAGCCAGGTATGGGAGAAATCCCATCGGCAGATGAGACGGATAGGTAGTAGATGGTCGGGTTCAGACAGGTGCCTCTGCTGGTGCAGGTGCTCAACCAGGTATGGGAGAAATCCCATCGGGAGATGAGTCAGACAGGTAGTAGATGGCCATGTGATTGCATAGGTACCTCTACTCATTCAAGTTCTCAGCCAGATATGGGAGTACCCCATCGGCAGATGAGATGAACAAGTAGTAGATGGTCATGCAAATGTGCTCATCCAAGATCTCTAGCCAGGTATGGAAGTATTCCATCGACAATAGAGACAGATAGGTAGCAGAATATTTTCTCTCAGACATCCGGATAGAACAAATTCATACAGACAACCTTTAGTACATTTAGAGATGATAGAGATAGTATAGATGTACAGATGAAACCTAGATGATCGTGATACTGATGAAGGATACCTTCCTTGTTGAGAGGGAGCGTTGGAGTTTGTGCAACTTCAGAAGCTATTCTTATTGTTCTTTTTTTGTACCTCCTACGGGAGATGAACTTGTAATCATTCATACAAACCCTAGAAAGAACAATGTAAACCTTGGGGTGAAAAGCCAATAATAAAGAAATAAAATAAAATATAAAATTATATTGCTCCCCCAGGTGAAGTCGGCCCCAGTTAAATTCTTAGTGGGAAAACAGTATAAATAGGAGGAGCCCCTCCTCATTATTTCACACCACAACAACAACACAACAGCTCAGAGAAGTGCGTAGTTTTCTAGGAGAGAGAGAAGTTTGCATACACTGCAGAAAAAGACTGTTTTCAGGGTTTTTCATCTTTGGAAAGCATTTCCATATTTTTCTTTTTCTTTCTTCATTGTACTTTGATCTCAGAATTATTATCTTTAGATGAAGGTTGCTAGGTTTTTCTGCCATTTGGGTTTCCCAGGTGAAAAATACTCGTGTTATTGTTTTGTGCTTTGTCTATCTTCTAGTGATCCTATTGATAAATGTAATTAAGATATACAACTATAATCTTAAGAAAATCTAACACGAAGGGGTAGTGATACTTTTCTAGGTGAAGGATAATTGATGAACAGTAACAATCTTTCCCTTGTGAGGAAAGACTAACACCCAAAAAATGGACGATGAGATAACTTGCATTGCATACATCCAACTCCTCCCTAATAACAAGTTATAATCCAAAGGAGTGTCTACTACTTCCACCTCTATCGAAATTACTTTCTTCACTAACTCGATATCAAAAGAAGGCAAAATGCCATGAGGACGGAAGGACCTTTCATCAAAAGCAGTAAGCAAAGTTGTAGAGGGAACCAATTCTGGAGAACCTAAGGCTTGCCAACACAAAATGGCCATTACACACGTAGACGCGTTGTCATCCACAATGGTTCGTCCAATGGTCTTAGCACCATGGACAACTTAGATATGGAAGGTGACGTGATACGACAACCAGGGTTTGATATCAGACATATCGAACTTCGCCACAAGACTGGTGGAGTCAAGACTTCCTATGGCTGCCAAAAGTGCATTCCATTGTGAAGGGAAACTTTGCAAGACTTCAAAAGCAGACATGGCACAAGATGTTTGGGCTAAATCTTCTATTACTGAATAGTTGGGAGCAACCCTCGCAATAGGGTTATGTTACACCCGCTCATAGACACCTTTCAGTGTCTTTGGAATAGGGTCAGTCGGCTTCTCAATGTGAAGCGGAGTCGGTGTCTCAAAATTCTTTTTCTCTTTTTGTGACGTTTCCAGATAGTTTTTGGCTCTAGTTTGCAAAACGGTGTTTGAGCGAATCATGTTAATGTATGATTGATTAGACGACGGAGCACCTTGGGTGCCCCCAATAGTGTTAGATCTGCCAGAAGTTGTATTTTGTCCCTTAGGAAACGAATCCTTCAAGATGACATGTTGTTGCTGTTGCAATAACTTTTGGGCTTGTTCCATTAGAGGGCATTGATAAGTCAAGTGGTCCTTGCTATAAAGTTTACAAGGGAATTTCACTTTCTTCTTTTCTTTCTTGCCCCCGTCAACATTGTTAGTGGACTTGGGCTTGTTTTGATTCTCATCCCCCTTGTTTCCTTTATTCTTCTTCCCACGGGGTTGCTGAGTACCCTTTTTGTCAGGCTGCACATTGTGTATAGTAGTTGTTTGAGAAGAGGGATTGGCAATCGTAGTTTCCTCTGTTGCAGAATGCTTAATAGATAAATCCTGTATTTGCTTTGCTAGAGCTTCTATAGAAGATGTATCGACAAAACCAGCAATGCCATCGACATGTGGTCTAGGATTGGGTTTCGCAGGGTCAATATTTGATAGTGGTGCATCAGGAATAATCTCATATAGAATCCTAGATTATGCATAAATCAAGTCAAGCTATTGAGCCCTAAGGATGGCTTCTTCTTTCGTGGTAACCCCTGAGGTAGAGACATATTTAGAAATCGACGGTAGAAGTGATTTAAAAAACCACTCTAATAGAAACTCAAGAGGTATATTAGCCTTGATCATCCTTTTCCTTCTTCGCCACTCCTAAATGTGATAAAAAATGTGTGGTTTTGTTCCGCCTAAACGTAGACAAAAGATCTATACCAACATCATACCGGAAAGGAAGTTGGAAATGGTTAAGGAAGACGGTTGCCAAATCATTAAAACTATGATAGGTAGCGGATGGTAACTCAATATACCATTTGGTCGCTACACCAGTCAAGCTTCTTTGGAAGAGTCTTAACCATATTGAGTCATTATTTAGCGAATTGGAAGAACGCCATAAGTAAAAGGTAGTGACATGATCTCCAGTATCTTCACTAGTTTTTCCTTCAAACTTGGGTATATTTGAAGGCAGTTTAACTAGGACAGGAGGCCAAGTCAGGTCATGACACACTAGATCGTTCATCAATTTGAAAGGTTTGGCAAATTTAAGGTTGCCAGAAAAGATAAATAGGGCCTAGCCGGAGGTTGTGTTTGGGGAATTTGGAGGTGGGGTTTTCCTTGAACCAAAACTTCTGTAAGGTTGGTTTGGGTTTACCCCAACCATCGGTTGTGAAGTTGAAACATTTTGAAAGGGGTTCCATCCAAAAGCAAGAGGATTGCTTCCTTAAGGTGCACTCCATTCAGGTTGGGAATGACTTCCTCCAACTGACACAAGGGTTGTAGAAACAACAGTAGTTTTCCTTCCACCAAAAAGGGAAAAGGAAGAACTCCCTACAGGCATAGTTGAATTTTGTACATAACTTTGTTGAAAGATGAACCCTTGAAAAGGATTCTAGCTTGTAAAGGGTGTAGTGGAGTGGGTGGGAAAAAGCCTACAAAAATGAGAGGAAGGGGGAATATGTCTCCCATACCAAGGGAAGCCTTGAACAAAAGGAGTAGAACCACTAGGACTAGTCTGGAAGTTTCAAAAAAGAGGAGAGGATGTAAAGGGAAATACTAGGTATGCCAGTGACAACTACTCTAGGTGAGCCAATAGTAGATCCAATAGGTATAGAATTACTAACAACTCGAGTGCTAGGTGACCCTGAAGATTCTGAACTAAAGTTGAAAGATACTACTGGAGCAGAGGTTGAATATCCTGTACTAGGTAGTTGTACACTGACATGAGGAGGGGAGAACCCTCCAGACACTATAGCTATTGTAGGAGTAAAGATATCTCTGGATCATTCTCCCAATTATCCATAATGAAACCAAATGTAATCCTATGCTCACTTGGCTTGGGTACATCAAAAGGAACTACTTTCCCCAACACCAGATCATCAAGTCCAGTTAAGGGTTGGTTGAAAGGTCTTACAAAACCTTCGGCTTGTAATCTTCAACCCGTGTTGTGTGAGAGGTAGGTGTAGTATGCCTGATAAGCTCAGGTTCCCTAGAAATATCTGTTATTCTGGTTGTTTCAAAAGAACCACTTGTGTTTACGCGTTGCCTTTGAGGTGGCGGTGGAGGTTCCGCTGTAAGTGGAGAAAGGTTTTATAACCTCCTAGATCTATGAAGAGGCTGATCCTCCACAACTAAAGACTCAAATCAATACAAGCCTAGGGCCAAGTAGAACACAAGTAAACAATCAACACACCACTACAAAAATCCTAAATATCCAAACCAGGCAAACAAAGATGCCTTCCAAAGGAGAGTTTTGGGATGATCAGGGCCCAGGACAAACTAGTGAAGGATGAAGGACAGTTACCCAGGGTCCATGGTACACCTCCTTGGGTCCAAGCGCTTGAATCACCAAATTGCTTTCCCAAATCAAATGTAAGGGATTTCCTCCCAATGTCTGTCTTAGGTACAGTGGAAATAACCCTCTACCGTCACCTGTGTATGAGCCCTAGAAGCCAAGATACTAAGGTTACCAAACTTGTAGAGAGGGTCTGGCGAGACAGTCATCAGTCTACTCTGAACGCATGGGCAGGGCAACAAAGCCTGAAACTCAAACAACACCATCACTACACGGGGCCAAAAGGTGGTACTGAGTGAATCCCCAAATGCGCATGTAATCTCTCAACTGATATTCTATGCTTGTATTGATAATATGTTTGCAGTTTATGTGTTTGAGATATAATTGAATTTTCATGCAAAATAAGTTCATGCCAAATATCCCTAAATATAGCAGATCTAGAGATAAAATAGGAAATATGACGCAAGATTTGAGAAACATACCAATATTTATAGCTGTGAAGAGTCTTCAGTATACAAAAGACATGCATGCCATGCATCCACCAGATATCCAAAAGCGTGATGCTATCTCGATGTGATGCCCATGCAACAATAAAACGCCCTTCTTTTGATATAAAACTCCTTGGAACAACTTCAGTACGTCACCGATGATGTTGGATCTTTCAAGGACTAGTGGTATGGATTATTTGAAGAGATTGGATGATACATGTAGAAGGTTTGCTCCCTCTAGGACCAATAGCGAATTGATTTGCCTATAAAGGATGACGCCCTTGCCTTCTGTAGTTTCTGCTTGTAATTTTTGAGGATGAATAGCAGATGGCCTGATAGTCTCCCGGTATAATAATATGACTCCTCTGCTGACGATGGTGGAAGCAAAGTTACATATATCGTGTCGGCGAATATATCGTCGGGGGTCCGGAATGAAACTTATCGGCAGCAACGGCGAAAATATCAGAAAATATCGGCAAATGTCGTTTTGCATTAAAAAATACAAAAATAAACATTTTTTTTCAATTTTTTTAACATCTAAAGCAACAACAACATCAAATAAACACATTTCCACATAAATATTAAAATACAACAACTCATATATAAGATGCATAATATGTCAAATGGTGGATCATGATCAAATATCGAGTTCGACCATATAGTATAAACTGAAAATACTGAAATGTGTTCTTGATGGAATGATAGAAAATCACATTAAATGATCAAAAAAAATGTCTCTCAAGAGATGAATCATCATGACTCATGAGGCATGTAGATACTAAGATAGTGTATAGAGTCTAGACATAGGACACCAACGTAGTATGATAGTACAATGATAAATAATAGGAATCAAGTCATCGACTCCTTGAGGATGATCCTCTAATCAATCTACCCCTTTTACGGGTCAAGGGCACTGGCACCACTATTCCTCTAGAAGCAGTAGGTGGTCGTGGAGGTGGTCCAGATGAGCCTGGGGTGGAACTAGAACCTCCAACTGCTCGAGTAGATGTTGTGGATGAGGGGGAGGTGAATGTGAGCTGTCTCCTCCCAGTCCCAGTTGTATGACTCTGTGGAGGTGGTGGGCCACCTGGAGCTGGTCGGCGCTGCAAATGAGTATCAACCTCCTCCTTAATGTCCTCATAGTCATAGTCATCCTCTGGAAGTGGAACATCAGCATCCCCCTCTTCCCCCTCCTCCTCCTACGGATCTGCATCATCATCCTCCTCTTCCTCCAACCATTCAGGTGCCTCGTCCATCACAGGATCCTCCGTCTCCACCCTCCATTTGCTGGTAGTGTCAATGTCATCCAATAAAATGGCATCTGAATTGGACACTTTCTCAATTTGTTTCACCTGCAACCTTAGATTGTAGTAGACATAAACCATGTCATTAAGGCGCTGAGAAAGTAACCTGCATTAGTATGAGATCCATAGTTAGGGGGTGATAAATGATGATAAATTCAAATTCAAAATTGTAATAAATTATATTTAAAATTAATAAAATTATAAAGAAGCAAAGATTATAAATTTAAGTTCAAACTTTAACATTTCTAAATTGAAAATTCTAACCTTCTGCGCTTCTTGGAGTGTATCTTCTCAAAGACACTCCAATTGCACTCACACCTTGATGAGCTGCAACTTTGACTTAGCACTCTAATGGCAAGTTTTTGCAACTCTGGGACTCTGCGACCATGTTAGTCCACCACACATCTACAAAGAAAACAAGGAAGGTAAACGGTAAGACAAAATTCAAATTACAAATGACAATGTATTAAATTTTTACCAAGTAAAAAACATAGAAATGAAAGAGTAATTAATTAAGAATCTAAGAGATCAAAATTTGAAAGTTTTAAACAAATTGTACTTGGCATCCTTGTGGTTCTATCCTGGATAGCCATGTCATAGCCAAAAGTGCCACCTGACATCCTATAGATCTCCATCTGTCCAGAAATCTCTGCGCGCTTAGAGGGAGTTAACACCATCCTCTAAACACACTGGAGAAAGCCATCCATGACCTCAGCATCAAACTGAAAGCCACATGCATAAGAGAAGGCAGGGTTGAGGTAGAGCCCTACTGCATGAAATCGGCCGAGAAATCGTCGATGTCCGAGAAATCGCAAGTTTTTCAACTTGGAGATTTTTTCTCAAAAAATCCCCGAAAAAATCGGGTCGATTTTTTCCCGATTTTTTTTTCGATTTATCCCGAGATATTGTCGATTTTTTCGAGGTGATATTTTCCAGTGATTTTCTCGATTTTTTCCCGATTTATCCCAAGTTATTGCTGATTTTTTCCCGATTTTTTCTAAAGGTGAAATTGAATATTTTTGTATTTTTTTAAGTTTGCCGATTTATTGTCGATGTTCGCTGATATATTGCCGAGATATCCCGAAACGATGTTTCTTGGACCCTGCCGATTTTTTCGCCGCGCCGATGTTTGCAACACTGATATGGACCAACATCGCCAGCAGCTTGAAACATGGCATGATAGTAGGGGTTGTTTTTGGCGATGTTGAAAGGCACATCACCCCATAGAAAACATTTTGTCACAACTCTATCCGCCTCTTCCTTCTCCCTTTGTTTGAGCATGGTTCGAATAGAAGGTTGCCTTGAATACGATGCCACATAAGGTGAGGTTGAAGAAGGCACAGTGGAATGTGGGGGTCGTGTAGATGAGGAGAAGGAATGCATGTCACTTGTGCCTTCCATGGTTTGTGACAAGTTCATTTCTGAATTCCTCCTTCTCGTCCCTCTTCTTAGCCATGTCAAGAATGGATTGGTTTGCAATACGCATCACTTTTGGGGTAACAGCAAGACAAACATCCACTTCATGCCCAACAATTTTGGCAAGGTGGTATTTCAAGCGGCTAATTCCACCAGAAATATCCTTCCCACATAGTTTGCAATTCAACCTTTGCCGATTATTAAGGTCAATTGGTTGCCCATACTCCCACATTTGATCCAATGGCTTTGGCATTGTGTCACCTATGCCACAACAAACAAACAAAAATGAATAAATTTTAAAATGTTCTTCTTTAAAATTTTGAAAACAATAAAATTATTAAAACATTCAAAGAAATGGGAGGGTGGCCTACTTAAAAAGATAAAACCCTATAGGCTATGATTGTAATGGCAAATCTACACCCTACACTAAATCTAAACCTAAACCCTACATTAAATCTACATTAATCAACAAATCTCAAGCAAAAAAAAAAGAATGAAAGTTCAAACTTCAAAGAATACATACCTGATTAGATGGCAAATGCAATGGAAACTTGATGGTTTGCCTTTGCCCCCTTCGTCTATTGTAGAAAATCGCCCAAGACGTCAGTGCTCCACTTCCTCCAAGCCGCAAAGTCCAAATGAACAGGAAAAACCCGTCCGTGGCCTCTTTATGGCGAAAAAATTTAATTTTTTATGAGCAGGCCGATATTTTCCATCGACTCGCGATATTTTCAGAATTTATCGCGATATTTTAATGTGTCACAATATATTAAAAAATCGGGAATTTATCACGATATTTTAGTGGCAATATATTGCCGGCTCCATTGACTCGCGATATATCGCGATGTCGGCGATATATCGCCGATATATGTAACTATGGGTGGAAGCATGCAGAGAAAATAAGAAGTTTTTGGACCTCTGCTAATTGTTCCCTGAATCTCCAATACGCCCCCAACAGTAGAAACATGGTCCTTGTGAACCTGTCTTACTGGGTGTGCTGAAGCTCTGAAGAATGATGAATGCTTGAGACGCTGATGATAGATTTGAGTGATCTATTTAGAAAGTGATTAGGGAAGATAGATTTCACTGTCGAAAACACTTTCTAGCTGAACACTCCTGTCTCCAACCCCAACTTGTTGCTGCGACTACTGTTGTTGTTGCTCTCGAAACCAAACTCAAAGATAATAATGATCATGGATACCTTTCTTGTTCGATTTATCTTCTTATATAGCTTTAGGGTTTGCATGACTTTACTTTTGCATGCATGCAATTCTAATTGCTCGTTGACTTATGCAATATGAAATAAGGCCTGCATGCTCCGCATGCTTGTTGATATCTGCTCCAATGGCGTTCTACAATCTACTGATGATCTAATAACACTGAAGTGATGTTCCTTTCTGCTCCTAGTGATATTAGTCCTTAGTTATTCCCATTCTTTAATACCCACTCGAACCTATGGGAATAAAATAGGTTAACGGGTGTCTCTGGGTGATTTAATTAAACGAGGACATTACAACGCACCAACTCTGGTGTATGCTTGATTGAGTGTTGGAGGGCTATCTCCTCTACTCAACCTCAGACAACCTCGTGCTTGACTCTCGTGTCAGAGGAGCTTTTTGATTCCACCTTCTACAAACTCGGATTTCCTAAAGATAGGCCACTATGTCTGAGTTCAAATGCGTTGGATATTTTAAAGCCAAATCCTAATCTAAAGCACTAGCCTAAGCTAGTAGGTGATCGTCCTTAGAAAAAGAAAAGTTACTAGAAGATTTTAAGATTAAACGATCTTTTTTAAAGGCCTGTGATTACTCAAGGGGTAATGACTGTGAAACTAGTGATGTTTTGACTCGTAAATGAAACAATCATGACAAGTGCAAGAAATATAAAGATGTTATGCTTTAACTTTCCCTTTTCAAAATTCAAAATTGATGATGCAGACCTACGAATGTAAAGCTTTCTTTTCCTTTTAAAAAATGTAAATATACATGTGCAACTATGACTAAGTTACTAGCCTAAGATGCATGCAAAAAAAAAGAACTTGTTTTTTTAATTTTTCTTTTAAAATGAAAAGAGGAAACTAATTATACACAAGTAGAATCAATCTGATATGAAAGCAAAGTGATTCTAATCTCTGGAGTCTGTACTAAACCTACAAGATCAAGACCCTAGACTAGCTAAAGGACCGATAACACCCTACTTGGAAAGAAAACTTGAAACACGAAAATAAGTTAACCACTTTGGCACAAAGACCTTGACCAACAAGACTGAGCAAGGAAAGGATCAAAAGAAAACCTTTCAAGAGTTCAAATGACTCACTTACAATTTATGTATACTACAGAGGCTGATCAAAGCACCATTCAAACCAAAGACATCCCAAGTATGGAGATTCAGTATGAAGTTAATTCACAAGCCTTAAATCAAGAGAAAACGTAAAGGTGAGTTGCAATCACTCAATATAGAGAGTATAAGAACTGACATTGCTCTTACATAACCTGTTACCGCCTAGGTTGCACTTCGTCAAACTTTCAAGTGAGCCGGCAAAGATGAACAAAGTACTTGTTCAAACCTAGAGCTCAGAAGTCCATCAGGCCTTCTTGGCCCTTTTACCTTTTGTACCACATGTTCATATCCCCTTGGGGAAATTGTAAAAAATGTGTTAGCATGGGTTTTCTGTAAAGAACTTGGCTTCCTAGGACTTGGTTATCAAGTCAATTATTCCAAGGTGTTTTTTCCCTTGTTAATTATGCAATGTTGAATAAGCGATGCATAATTTTTGAGTTTTTCACCTGCTCCTCCAAAGATGGAATGGTCGTCTTGGTGGTGAAACCCTGGGAGGTTATTAAAGTTCACGTGCCAATGGATATGAATGTGCTAAACATGGATTTTGAGTCATATGGACATGTGCTAGGTCCTCCTAGTTTTTTTCCAAGAAAATAATTTTTTTCTGCTTTTTTAGACCATTTTTTAATGGTTTAATTAAAAAATTGTAAATGGCATAAAAACTTGATCCAGAGGCCGAATTTGGTGTGGAGATGCTCGTTTTCACACTCAGAGCATACTCTTTACCCCGTGACTCACTTTTCATGTGCTTCGGGTGATAAAAAAGTCACTTAAGGTCATTTTTCGCTAACGGAGCATCAAAATGACATTAATGCTAAAATGCAACATTTTGGCATATGACAAAATTTGAAAAAATAAAAAAAGACATGTTTAAGTGGGTTGGGGTGACATGGCAAGTTTGTCCCTAATGAAGGCGACCTCTTCACTTAGCATTTACATCATGTTTAAAATTGATTTTGGGTACCAAGCGAATATATAAGTGGTTGAGTGAAATCGCCATCCTCCAAGCTTGGCGTCATGGCATGATGTGGTGGCCCACGTTCTTGATTGACACTCGAACCAATAGCAAGGCGTCATTTGAATCATAATGTTGAGGCTAGCGGATGAGTTACCAAGTTAAGAGTGCGCTTTCCCTTCATAGCCCTTGAATTAGCTCACATGGCAAATAAATGGATACATTGGAAAGTGAGTTAAAGGCGAGTCATTTGGAGTGATGGGCGTCAATGTTTAAAGGTTATTTGTTGTGGTGGCATGTCAAAAACGTGTGATTGAAAGCATCTTGGGAATGTAGCGAATCACCACCAAGTTAAGGATGCGCCATCTCTCCAAGCTTCACGTCATGGGCATGTGTCATCCAATGAAGAGTTGTATTAGCATGTAGATAGAGGCGCATCTCTTGATTGAGAGGTGGCTCCCTCTCATCCAATTCATTCCGTTCTAGATCCTAAATCAACTCAGAGGACTGGCCTTCACTCCCACACTTGGCCAATTTACCATCAGTTATCTCTAAGTCATGGAAGCGCCCCCCTAGGTTGGAGTTTCCTATTTAAGCAGGTCATTTCTTCATTGTAAAAGATCAGAAGGTTGAACCTTTGCTTGCATATGTTGTAAATTTTTCTAAGTATAGTTAATACAAAGGCTTTGAAGGCAATTTCAGTGTGAGATCCATAGATGTTTAGTTGATGTTGTCTTTATGCTAAATCATTGAGGTAACCTGTATAAACTTCTTTGATATTTTGCAATTGTTGGGATTACTTATCTTCGTAAGAAAATTTACATTTCGGTAAGAATAGGAAGTCATTCTTGTTAGGTTACTTCTTATTGTGAAATATATGAGACTACTAGGTATCACGTGATTTCTTTTTTGGATCTATAATACTGCTTGTCTTGCTATCATTTCACACAGGTGCTTTTAATCCCCTTTGCATTTTGTTGAAGGTATTTTACAGGAAACTTGAGCTGGAGCATTTGATGAGTGAGTGGGATCTCCCTCTACTCTAGTGATTTCGAAAGAAGAAAAACATCATCCCTCTGATCTCACTAGAGGACACGTCACTATTCTTTTTCTACTTCTTGCTCCATCTGGTTCTATCACTTCTTGATCCAAAATTTCAAGTTTGCTTTGGTTATTGTTACTTTGATTAGATCTACATTTCAAAGACGTATCTAGAGTAGATTTAAATTACCAAGTCTAGATCTTATTGAGTAATTAAAAGTTCTTATTTAAAATACTAGATCTAGCTTTCTTTTCACAAGTTTAAGGTCGGAATTTAAAAATACTTGGTTAAGAAGATTATTGAGTTTTCAATTCATTCATTTGGCATTAAGTGCTTGAGATTTGCTTGCCATTCTATTAAAGAGGCAAGCAAAGATCCTAAGAAGGCAAGCTTCCTAACTTGCCTTAGTCATTTTTAGCTAGTTTTACTTAGAATTTTTTAGACCATTTTGTAGACTTTTCCAAGACACTCTTAAAGTGTTTCTGGGCATCTTTCACATTTTTTTAATCGTTGTTTTTGCAGGTTAAACGAAAAAGGAGGAAACTCTGGCAAAATTTCAAGAAATTAAGCCTTTAGAAGTCCAACGGAGCTCCTCTCTTAACAAAAATTAAATTTTTTAATATTTTGTAATACTTTGGATCCGATCTATAAGGACCAAAGCACAATTCTCAAAAGATTGTAAAAAGTCTAATAAAGTCTCGAGTAGGCTCCCAAGAGCCCACTCCCCATAACCCCTGGGGGATTCTGTGTCGGTGTTATTTTCATGGTTTGATTTTTTCTTTAGTTTAGTTTTGCTTTCTTATTTGGTTAGTTATTTTGCCTCAAGGAAACGAAATACTAACCCTACGCATTCTCGAGTTACTCGAAAGGGGAAAGAGATTCGTGGTAGGAATAATTAAAAAACAATTTCATTTTGTTATTTCTTTTAGCATTTGAAAATTAACCTGGCTCTGCTCTCTCGAGTATCCCGAAAGGGAGAAAGAGACTCGCAGCCATGAGTAGTTATTTAATAAACTTCACATTGGTTTGTAATAAAAATGAACGAAGGCTCCTTCCCCGTATGCTCTGCATCGCTGTAGCTTCCCTGATTAGTTGGTTGTACCAGAAAGGGATATGAGTGAGTAGAATAATAGGAAAATCCACATGATCCTGCTTCTTGAGAAATCAGGAGGTCCCAAAGGGTGAATACCACAGAGTTAGGGGGCTACTCCAAGCAGTTTATGCCTCACCCTGTTGGACACTAGGTAAAGCTTCTTTAGCGCTCATTTTAAGAGAGCTTGCCTTATTGGGCCAACCAGACCCAAAATTAACCCACTCCTTAATCAATTCATCTAATAAATCTTAAAACTTGCCAATGAGACACTGCAATACTTTTACTGAGACTACAACATCAACCCTTATACACAAGCATTCCATATTCATTGGCATTGGCCTTTCGCATTTTTATGGTTA
>LPNX010408536.1:223862-258846 GCA_001517045.1 Pseudotsuga menziesii | reverse complement strand
AGCCTCGGCAAAAAGTCGGCGAGGGTCCTGAATACAACTTCTCGACAAGATCGACGAAAAAATTGGGAAAAATAGGCAAAAGTCGGCAAACATTAAGAAATAGAAAATACATTCTTTTTTTTAGAATTTTAAACATATAAAGCAACAATAACATCAAAAAAACATATTGGAACATAAATATGAAGAAAGCACTGATATATATCATCATCATGTAGTCATGCCAAATATAAAACGATACATCAAAGTTGATACTGAAAGTCTGAAACATCATAGTTGTCCAATCAAGGACTCAAAAGTGTATAAAGTTTAAACAATACAAAATGACATGACATATATAAATGTATTTGAGGAAAACTAGCATTTAGCTATCTAATATCAATGCCCTCTTCCCCTTTTACGAGGAAATATCATGGGTCTTTTGTCGAGCCTAACCCTAGCACTAAAAGTAGCAGTAGAAGGCCCTGAGCCTGCATCTAATACTGGACTCTGAGTGATGGATGGAGGACTAGATGTATCAAGCGGTGTAGAAGGTGGTGGCGATGCTAGCACATCACCCTCCATGGTGCCTTCAACCACCTCCTCCTCCTCCACTTGCCCCTCCTCTTGCCCCTCCTCTAGCCATGCAGGTGACTCCTCCATGATAGGTGTCTCAATCTCCACCTTCCACTTAGACAATATATCAATATTGTCCAAGGAGATGGCATTTGCATCTGGTTCTTTCTGTATCTGTGCCATCCACAAGTGGAGGTTGTAATGGACATACACCAAGTCATTAAGACGTGTGAACTCCAACCTGTAAGAGGGTAATAAAAAAAAAATAGGAGTCTAGAGGGTAATAAATTAATAAATTATAATATCTTAGAGGATTGTAGATTCATAAATTGCATTAAACATTTAAATGCAATTGTTTTGTTCAAATTCTAAGTTCTAAGTTTCTAACCTTCTATGTCTCTTTGCATGTATTTTTTCAATACACTCCAATTCTAGTCACATCTTGAAGCTGTATAGGTTTGGCTAAGGATTCTGATGGCAAATTTCCGTAAATCTGGTGTCCTCACACCATAGGTTCGCCATCAAGTGGCTACACCAAACAAGAAATAAATATAAATAAATCACAATTCATCTTTCAAATAAAGGTGAAAACTTAAAACGGTCTAATAAGTTAATAACTTACCTGGCATGAATTCGGTCCTGTCACGAATAGCATCAACAAAGTTGAATACTTTAGTACCATCCCGATACACCTCTATTGGGTTCCAAAATGCCCCTTTTTAATCACTTCCCTTATACCCTATTTGTCTTGTCTTTTTCCATTTTGCGCACCAAACAGACATTTTTTCCTCACTTGAGCACTGAATCTTCACAAGTATGATTATTTATTGTTTCATATTATTAATGCTTATGATTGTTATAATCAGGACTTTGCTTCTGTCATTATGCTAACTCATTATAATTTCATAAAGATAGTGCAAGCTGTGAGAGATTACAGGTGTAGCAGCCTTAGTGGTCCAGAGAGGATATGAGCATCCACTATCAGCTGTGACTTGCCAGTCCCGTCTATACATGCAGATCCAACCAAGGGTCATCATTCCACGCGGGATGCGATAGACATGGCTGCGACAGACACGGCTGCAACAGACTTAGCTACAACAACACTCCACTGCTGGAAGTTAGCTACAATCATCCAGGCCTCTCTTGAATTGGTTATGTTATTCATTTACTGGCTCAGGCAACAGAATTGCCTATATTCCTTGCCTTTGTTTAATTCCACTCACAGCTGTAACAACGCATGTAACAGGGCAGCCTGAAGATCGTAGGTCTTCATGGCTGCCCGATATTAGTGGGTGAGGGCTACGATTGTTGATGTATAAGTACGGGGAAGTATTTGGAGCCAGGGGTTGGACAATATCAGATTTTATTGTGTAAGCTGTAACAGAGACTGTACCTTCATTTCACCATTTTAATACAAGGAGCATGATTCTTCAGATTTATGTGTTTTAACTTGTGTTAATTTCGGCGTCTCTGTTCGAAGGCTGGGCCTGCCTTCCCACAGAGATTGCCGAGTTAATTAGATGTTTGCTTAATTAGTTGTGTGGTGTGGATATTACATTGTATGCATTTGTCTCAGTAGCTGCAATAGTCATGTTAATCGTTGTGTTTCCTTGAATACTCAGCACTTGCATTTCCTCAGCACTTGCATTTCCTTTAACCTGCAGTAGTGTGGTGTGATAGTCGATTGGGTAGGTTAGTTTCTTTTATGCATGTGTGGTAGCTGTAACAGTCAAGCTCTCCCTTAGTTTCCTTTCAATTACTTGTCTTGCTCTGGTTTGCTAATTCGGGTAGACTATGGTTTAGAACTGTTGATTCAATTCCTGTTATTTCTCATTTATAGATTAAGATTGGATTAGCTAGTCACAATGGATCTACATACAGTCTGGTGAATCAGGATTTAACTTTCTGCAAAAGTAATTCTAGATATTTATTTCAGGAATCATTCATTACTGGATTAAAGTTGTAGAAAGTAATTGCAATTTTGGATTCTTAGATAGGTAGTTTAGACCAGTTTGATTATGGGAGGAGCTTGATAAAATAAACAAGTAGGACAGTTTATTCAATCATCAACTACTTAGTGTTTAAGCATAGACAGTGTAAGTTATCTTTGAAATAAAAGACTTCCCTGGGTCGACAATTTATATTGAGCATTCTGCATGATGGTTTTAATTAACTGGCATATAGAGTTACCAACATTTTGGCGCCGTTGCCGGGGAAGGTTATTATTAGACACCATAGTAATTGCATCCATTCATTTTTCTTCAGTTTTTAAGTTTGCATGTTTTGGGTTGCATGAATACGAGAAGAGTACAACGTGACATTCCTATAACCCTGAGAACTCCCTAGAATACTAACATTGCAGGTGGTCGAGGTCGTGGCAGAAACCCAACATTAGGAAGAACATTCATTGACGATCTGGTTGCTAGAGCCAATTCCTCTATTGGAGCTCGCCATCAAGGATTCTCCGTCAGAAGAAGTCCAATTACTCCCCGGGTGGAAGCATCAGTTTCCACAATGGAGAACACAGGAGGAGCTGCGACACCCTCAGGTGTCCCTGCGGAAGAAGACAGAGTTAATGCCGTCGGAGCGGCTGATCGAGACGTGATTTATCACATTAACGGGAAGGAGGTGACAAAGGAGGAGTGGACACAGTTATATCAGAAGTGGGACGACCAGAGGAAGCACAGAGAGGAGAGAGCAGAGGAAAATATGAATAACAGACGTGAACCGGAAGACCATGAAGAAGAGGTGGGAGAGAACCATCACAATTATGGTGAATCCCCACAGGAGGGAACACTTGCTACACTCTAGTTCCCCATTCGACAACCGGTTGGACAAGCCCCCATGAAAAACATATCACCATCGGTATTACCTCGTTTTCATGGGAAAGCCACAAAGGATCCAGATGAATTCCTTTTCGAGTTTGACATCCTCTGTCACAGCTATGACTAAACTTCCAGCGAGCAGAAGTTAAAACTTTTTTCTCACCACTTTGAAGGATAACACGCTACGATGGTTCATGAGCCTGGGTGGCGAAACAGGACGACCAGAGGAAGCACAGAGAGGGGAGAGCAGAGGAAAATATGAATAACAGACGTGAATCGAAAGACCTTGAAGAAGAGGTGGGAGAGAACTATCACAATGATGGTGATTTCCTGCAGGAGGGAACACTTGCTACACTCTAGTTCCCCATTCGACAACCGGCTGGACAAGCTCCCATGAAAAACATATCACCATCGGTATTACCTCGTTTTCATGGGAAAGCCATAGAGGATCCTAATGAATTCCTTTTCGAGTTTGACATCCTTTGTCGCAGCTACGACTACACTTCCAGCGAGCAAAAGTTAAAACTTTTTCCTACCACTTTGAAGGATAACGAGCTACGATGGTTCACGAGCTTGGGTGGCAAAACTGTCACCACATGGGATCAAATGAAACAGGTGTTCCTGGAGAAATACCAGGAGTACTGCAATACTAAAAATAAAAGAGAAGAGTTGTTCAAGATTGTACAAAAGGACGAAGAAAGTCTGGAAGATTTTGTTGAAAGGCTCATGTACAATGTGCAAAGGGCTAGACAGACTAATATGGGGCTAGATGTGCTCAAGATAATCCTACTTCGTGGGATTAGGGAAGATTGCCTAGGTATGTTGAACTTGATGGGAAAGGGGGATATCTCGAAGGAATCTTTTGAAAAGATTATTGAATTATGCAGAAGGTATTCCAGAGGATCCTCCAGGACTAACAAATGGGACAAATTGGAATGAGATGCCTTCGATAGAACACAGAAGTCATCCAATGGAGGAGCCACCCGAGCAGAAATAGGCAATCTTCTTGAGAACTTCAAAATAGAGATGATGAGCTCCATCTCCTTAGAAATAGATGTCTTGAGGGCAAAGCAGAAGCAAGTAGTAGAAGATCTAACACTCAGTGTATTCTGCCCTAGATGTAGGAGGAAGCATCACTTGATGGAGTGTCTACTCGACAAGGTGGAAGTGTGCTAGCTCTGTGAACTGAACCATGATACAAAGGAGTGCCCTTCACTACTTCAAGTGAAGGCAATTCTACAGGCATCAACTCCGGACATGGAACTAGCCTACTTCATTGCCCAGAAAAAGCTTTGGCAACCTCGAAACCAAGGTGTGACTCCAGATTCATTTCCATTTTCGAATAATATGAATAAATGGAATAATATGCATCACATGAATATACAATTCCCTTCACCTTATTCCAACCATCAATGCCATCCTTCCTTAACCTCCTATGCAAAATTTCAACTCCTGGAACCCCTGGACACAGCCACCAAGCCAACAGAATCCTTGGTCCCCTGGGTGGAGGAACTCCCATCCAGGAAATTAGTTTTCTCATAGCTAATCTCCTCAACAGTTCCCACACCAACAATACCCTTAGCCGTACCAGCAATACCAACAGCCGCAGTTGCAACTCCAGAACAATGCTGCACCTAATATGCCTATACGACCATAGTTGCTTGCTCAACCTGACCCCAACCCAAACAATAAAGAAGTCCACCAGTTTGAGACTGCCAACATGCCCACTTACTCCATTACTCCACTTCCTTGTAACGACATACGCTTACGATCAGGGAGAGTAGTGGAGCCTTTAGTCATTGAGGATGTTCCATCCTCTGTGTCTGAAGAAAGGATGAACCAGCAGTACTCATCCCACACAGCAGTCCCCATTATTGAGGATGCTGAAAGTCCTACCGAGACACCAACTGAAACACACAGAGAAACAACTATTGAAACATAGCCTACACAACTGATTAGAGAACTGCCATATCCTAAAAGACTGACACTACAGAAAGCAGTGGAACAACCTCAGTTTAACCTCTTAAAAGAGTTGGAAAATCTTTATGTCAAAATTCCACTGTTGCAAGCCCTCCATGATGTGCCTATTTAAGCCAAAATAGTCTAAGACCTGTGTGGAAGAAAACTAGGTAGAAAACCCAGAGATCCTCCCATTGTCCATGTCATATTGGAACTATCTGAATTAATAATGGGAAAAACTCTCCTGGCCAAATATGATGACCTTGGGAACCCTACTGTCACAATGCAGATTGGGAACACACAGATACCGAATGTGTTGGTAGATCTAGGTGCAACCATTAATGTTATGACCATAGAATTTGTATGAAAACTTGGGCTCACCAATCTTAGGCCAACCCCTACCATTCTAGAACTAGCTGACAGGTCCACTATCAAACTTGGGGGAATCTTGGATGACCTCGTCGTCTCAGTTGATTCATGGGATTACCCTACTGAATTCTTGGTTTTACAACCCAAGTCGCAGCTAGGGGGACACCCATTGATCCTGGGAAGACCCTGGTTAGCCATAGCAGATGCTCGCATCAGCTGTCGATCAGGGTCTATGACCATCTTAGATGGGACCGAAATAAAGAACCTGACCCTATATCCTCTAGCTCGAACTAGTCTAGAAGCTGAAACTCCATTATGGATGGAGCTAGAGGAAGTGGAGGGCGTTCGACCACTGTTAACAATAGGGAAGGCTTTGACTTTTAAGGATGAAACAGAGGTCGATGCCATTAATAGTTTCATCAGTGAGCCCACTTTTGTAAACAAACAAATTTATCAGATCCTAAATTGTACTCTAGGTGAAGAAGAGCAAGAAAATCTCACAGAGGAGACATTAGTTAGTGACACCCACATAATTTTAGTGCTGAAAAATTCGAGAAGTGTTCCAGTTGAGACAGAGCCGAGAAAAACATTGAATATCAATCCCAATCTCACTCCTGATGAACATGAACGCTTGATCACTCTCTTGAAAAAGCATAAGGGGACATTTTCCTGGGAGTACACGGATATGAAGAGTATCCCTTCTAATCTGTGCACCCACCACATTTATATCAAGAGTGACTCTTGGCCTGTGTGCCAGCCACAATGAAGGATGAACCCCAATCTTAGGAACATTGTGAAGGAGGAAATTCAAAAACTCTTGGAAGCAGGGTTTATATACCCGATCTCAGATAGCGAGTGGGTTTCTCCACTCGTGATAGTACCCAAGAAGAATGGGAAATGGAGAGTCTGCGTAGATTACAGAGAGTTAAACAAGGCAACACAGAAAGATCACTTTCCTCTGCCTTTCATCGATCAGGTACTTGATACCCTGTCTGGGAAGAAGTTCTTCTTTTTGGATGGGTTTAGCAGGTACAATCAGATCCAGATTGCTCCTGAGGACAAAGACAAAACCACCTTCACCTGTCCCTGGGGTACCATTGCGTACAGGGTACTCCCCTTCGGTTTGTGCAATGCACCAGCCACCTTTCAGAGAGCTGTGATCGACATCTTTTCGGAGATGGTCAATGACAGTATGGAGATTTTCATGGATGACTTTACCCGGTATTGCAATGACTTTGACGAGGCATTGAAAAACTTAGAGAAGGTTTTAACACACTGTGAGCAGACCCAACTATCTTTGAGCATTGAAAAGTGCCATATGATGATGAGTGAGGGTGTAGTGCTGGGGCACTTTATCTCTGCTGAGGGTATCCAGGTACATCAATTCAAAATTAGGGTAATTGAAAATATACCCACTCCTGGAACACAGAAAGAGGTACGTAGCTTTTTAGGCTTGCTGGTTATTATAGGAGATTTATAGAAATTTTTTCCAAACTAGCTTCTCCTTTATTTACTTTATTGATGAAGGATGTACAGTTTATTTGGAATGATGCATGCCAGACAACGTTCACTGAACTTAAGAAGAGGCTGTCTACAACTCCTATCTTAAGGGGGCCCAATTGGGATTTGCCTTTCCACATTTCTTCAGATGCCTCTGACACTGCCATTGGAGCAGTGTTGGGACAGCAAGATGGCAAGCACCATATGCAATTTACTACATCAGTAAAAACTTGGCTCCTGCTGAACTCAATTACACTGTTACAGAGAAAGAATTTTTAGCCATTGTCTAATTCATTAACAAATTCAGGCATTACATCACTGGATATCCCACCTTTGTACACACTGACCACTCAGCCATCAAGTATTTCAAACCAGTTACAATGCAAGGGTAACTAGATGGCTGTTGCTATTACAGGAGTTCGATATTACCATTGTTGACAGACCTGGGAAATAAAATGTTGTTGCTGATTTTTTATCTCGTTTTGCTAACAGTGATGATAACTTACCGGTTGAAGATTCTTTCCCAAATGAACATTTATTTGCAGTTTCAGCTCATTCCCTTTGGTATGCAGATGTTGCTAACTACTTGGCTGCAGGCAAGCTTTCGACACGCTTATCAAAAAGAGAGAAAAGAAAAATTATTCAACAAAGTGTGAGGTATTGTTGGATAGATGGTCATCTTTTCTACATAGGTCCTGATCTTGAGATCAGAAGATGTGTCAGGGAGAATGAAGTCTTCCATATCTTGAAGGTCTGTCATGATGAACCATGTGGAGGACATTTTGCAGATAAAAGGACAGGTCATAAGGTGTTAAGAATGGGCTACTATTGGCCAACAGTTTCAGGGATGCAAAGAAATACGTCCAGGCTTGTGACAGCTTTCAGAGAATGGGCCAACCTAACTAATTGGATGAAATGCCTTTGCAACCATAGTTGGTGGTTGAACCCTTTGACAGATGGGCCTTATATTTTGTTGGGCCTATCAACCCTTCGTCGAAGCAGAAAGCTTACATTTTAGTTTGCACTGACTACATGACAAAATGGGTGGAGGCGGTGGCGTTGGTGAAAGCCAATGACCAGGCTGGAATAGACTTCCTGTACAGGGAAATCTTCACCCGTTTTGGAGTGCCCAAGGAAATAATCACAAATGGAGGACCACAGTTTGTGTCACATAAATTTGAAGTTGTGCTACAGAAGTACCGTATTCAACATAGGATAACTTCACCTTACCATCCCTAGGCCAATGGCTAGGTGGAAAGTACCAATAAAGTTATTGAATCTATCCTTACTAAAACAGTCAGAAGCCATCGTAGAGACTACGCTGACAGGCTTCCGGAAGCACTGTGGGCATATCGCACTACTTGGCGCAGTACTACAAGGTTTTCCCCCTATGACTTGGTGTATGGTAAAGAGTGCTGTCTTCCATATTGAATTCGAAATCAAGACTTTGAGGATGGCCATGGATGTAAACTTGGATGTAACAGAGGCGTAGAGAAGTAGACTGAATCAATTAAATGAACTTGATGAAAAACGTATAGCTGTAGTGGATCAAACAACATTGACTCAGCAGCAGCGATCCAAATGGCATGATCGGTTCATCAAAAAGAAAGTCTTCTGTGAAGGAGATTGAGCATTATTATACGCTTCAAGGTTCAAAAAGGACTTCAAAGGTAAGCTGCGCACAAGATGGTTGGGTGCATATTAGATAGACAGTGTTTGATAATGGTATAGTCCGCTTGGTCACCATCGATGAAAACCATACACCATTATTTGCTAATGGTCACAGGCTGCAACTGTACTACAAACCAATTTCAAGGGACGTGTTTATTTCACATGTTGCAACTGATCCGGTTAGCGCAAGGGCAGGAATCCTTCTCTGCCCCTGTCAATCTTTAGAAAGTCACTGTGATTTCCACACAAATAAAATTTTGTATATAAATAAATTGATGTTTGCTGTTTATATTTCTTCTTGCTTTGTTTTCCTTTATGCTTGGTCATTTTTTTTGAAGAATCTGTGTAGGTATTAACTTAAGGAGCAATGGTCATGACTGGGCCTGACGAGTGTGAACCGCTATTCTAAATTCCTGCTTTGGAAAAAAGCTCCATGAAGAAGAAAAGAATTTGAATGATGAACAGTTTTGCGCAGCTGCTACCCTGTAAGACCTGCCCATTTTTCCGTTCCGCGCAGCTGCGACTTCGTAAAACTTGCCTATTTTTCCGTTTCGTGCAGCTACGACTCTGTTAAAACTTCCCCATTTTTCTGTTTCGCGTAATTGCGACTCCATAAAAACTTCTATTTTTTCGTTCTGTGTAGCTGCGACTCGCTAAAAACTACCTATTTTTCTGTTCCGTGCAGCTGCGACTCCGTAAAAACCTGCCCATTTTTTCGTTCCGTGTAGTTGCGACTCCGTAAAAACTATTATTTTTCTGTTCCGCGCAGTTGCGACTTTGTAAAACTTGCCTATTTTTCCATTTCGCGCAGTTGCGACTCCGCCAACTCTAGCAGACCTTTCCTGTTTTTCGCAGCTGCAACTCCGCCAATTTTAGCAGAATTTTCCTACTATTCGCGGCTGCGAATCATCCAGATTTATCCACAGAAGGGCTGCGACTCCTCCAGAATTGTTTGAGATTTCTGTCGCCCGTGATTTTGTTGATTTTGACTTACCTCACGACTTCAATTATGTTTCCGTCAAGATTGAAAAGACAGTTTTTGGCTTGCTGGAAGGAACATCATTGCAGCACGCGCGCAATTATGTTTAAAATTGATGGCAACACTTGACACACTGTATTATCTTGGGAAGGCACGGATTATCGCGTAATTGCTAAGGTAGGGTTCCGATTATTTACATGATTAAGCATTAAGTAGATTTGACAAAGATAATCATGCTCGCCTTTTTATACTCGTCATTATACCTACGCTTTGTTAACTTTCCATTCACACGATCTTATGGGTACTCGAGCTTATCTCACGGTCGTCAACTTTTTCCTAATTTGGGGCCAAATCTTACTAATGATTCCGTGCTTTCGACTGTCTTAACTTTCCTAATTTGCTCAACCCCAACATTAGTTGTCTGTGCATTACTCTGTGTTGTAACCTCTATTACTGGGCCTGTAAATTATTGAACTGATACCAGCATTCAGAAGGAAAGGAACCATGGGTATCCCAGCCAGACATAAACCCACAAACATGCAGGATTTGCGCAGAAATGTTGAGGTTTTTGCCATCTTTGCAACTGTTGGTTGGACTGAGTTTTTCCAATGATTAAGTGGTTTTCACTGTGAAACAGTTCTGCAGTTCGCTTTGAATCTCACAGAAACCCATTAAGAGGTTAGGGGTTTACATATAGAAGTTACTGAGGAGATTCTAGTAGAGGTCACGGGCCTTCCTCAAAATGGAAGAGCCTGGTTTGGAAGACGAATTCAAAATGCTGCTGCAATGCAGGAGTTTCTGCTAGCCGGTGAACAGGTCCGCTAAGCGAAGAGGGGGATAGCATTACAGTCACTGCCTCATCCCTGGAATGAAGTGGCGATCTTCTTGAAGAAGTACATTACGCGTGAAGGTAGATATCAAACTGTGTATTTCTCTGAATTCCCTTTACTGTCTCATTTACGCCATAGGGCTTTAATCAATATGCCCTTTTATCTATTTAAAGACTTGCATCATAGGGCGGGATTTGTGAAATCAGCTAGACACCCATACTCATTCCTTACCCATCACGGCCTGATTAAATTTCTCATCTTAAGAGCTTTAGCTCAGAGAAACTAAACTTGGGAGCAGCTTACTGTGCAATCTCAAATAAACCAGGGACCTGTACTTTTGCCTGGTGTTCCAATAGAGTATGAAGCACGCTGCACTCTTGAAGGGTGTTCAAACACAGGAAGAAGAGGAGGCACCAACCCAATTGGGGGGAATGGCAGAAGAACAGGAGGATCGGAGTCCCTCCAATTCAGTTGGGGGGGAAGATGAGGCAGAATCAGATGATCAGGAAGAAGGGGATGAAACAGAATCCAATAAACAAGAAGAAGAATCAGGTGAGGATGCAACAACAACAAACCCTGCATAAGGGATAGAGGATTTGGGAGCTTCGTCACCAGAAGCTGAAGTTGGAGCAGCATTTGATGCTGCGACAGTTGAAGCTGAAGCTGTAGGAGCTATGATGATAGAAGAAAATGTAGAGCTTTTCACCATTGAATCTTCTCCGGAATGGATGGGAACTCTTATCGTGGAGGAAACAGAGATGGCAAAGACCAGAGAAGACGCTGGAATAAGAAACATTCCTTCTACATCAGTTGCAAAATTGGAAGCCCCTCTACCACAAAAGAAGAGAAGAAGATCAAAGGAGGAGGTGTAGGCATCAAGGCCACTAAGAAGGAGAACCAGATCAGTCGCAGCAGCAGAAGCAACGTGGGCAAAATGGGCAAATATTGAAGCAAACATTGAATTTCCCATCTCGAGACCTAAGGCAAATGCTGCCCCACAAGAACCTGTTGCAGAGGAACCTCAAATTGAGGGACTTCTGTTTGAAAATGGTCTGTTGAAGGAAGAGGTGCAAGTGCTTCAGAAGGAAGTGGAAAGATGGAAGGAAACATGTCAGAAACAGGTGGAAAGGAGATTGCACACACTTGTGGAAGCTGCAGATCAGATTGAAGGATCACTTTCGGCTGAGGAAGGTGATGAATTAACAAAAGTAGTTTGCGCTGAGTGTGGAGAAATCTTTAGTCTTCAGGATACAAAGTCACAGTGCATGCATTTGTGGCACAAAAATCCACACAGATAGTTGGAGAAGAGAGAGGAACATCTGCGGGAGAATTGAGAGATAAAGAATAACCGGAAATGGAAAGGATCCCTGAGGTAGAGGTAAGGGAATGTGATCAATCTCAGGCTTAGCCACAAGGTGTTGTTACACAAGAACCAACAACCCTGGAAATGTTTGTTGAAGCTGCTACTCAATTGGAAGTGAGCGAGCTAGAGGTTGAGACAATCCCTGACTTGAACCTAGGAGTTCTTACTATGACCCCAAAACAATCTCAGGACATAGAACTAGTGGAGGGAGAACTTCAGCAACAGGAAAATGTTGAAGTTGATCAGGATGTTGTCACACAAGAACCAACATCCTCAGAAAACCTTGCTGAGACTCCCATTCGGCTAGGGGTAACTGATCTTGAGGTGGATATAATCCTCGATGTGGAATTAGGAGAAGATGAACAGATGCAGTCCCAACCATCAGGGGACACTGAAACATTTGGGGACCAGTCTCATCTATCCGGGGACACTGAAATAATCGAGGACCAGCCTCATCTCTCATGGGATATGGAAGTAACTTAAGAGCAACCCAAGTTGCCAAAGGATCTGGAAGAGTAGGAAGTTGTTACACAAGAACCAACATCTTTGCAGCCCCCTGTTGAAGCCGCAACCGAGAATCAAGAAGTTCCAGCCGAAACTCAAGAAGATACTGAGACTGGAACACAGGAAGGTGTTGCCACACAAGAACCAACATCTTCACCATTGGCTGTTGAAGTTGACAAAGAGAGGTTTCAGGAAGAAGGTGCTGTCACACAAGAACCAACATCCTCAGAATTGATTGCAGAAGTACACTGGCAGGCAGAAGTTGTTGAACCACTGGTAGAAGAGGAAGTTGTTTCACTTTTGATCCAGAATAATCAAGCTGAAACATTGGAGAATAAGGTATGGACGCAATCTTCCCAAGAATTTGTCAATTTAGATTCGGATGAGGAGGACGCAGGAGAGGAAAAGATTCAAGGTCTAATAGAAGAACTCTCACTGCTGAAAATCGAAGTGAAGAAATGGAAAGGTGAGGTGGATAGATATCAGCAAGGAATGATTCCCATTGTTCAACATAAGAAGACTATCAGTGCATTGAGGGAAAGATGGGCAAAAGAGCTAATAATCCAGAAGTACCATTGGGAAGAAGTACAAAAAGAATTGAAGGAGTTGAAAAAGTTCAATTCCATGCAAAAGGAGAAAGACCAACTGTACATTCTCTCCTGGGAATTGATAAACTCCAGAGCTCCATCTCCCTCTTATCCTATATTTTTATATGAACAGTTCACTTGGTTTAAGATGAAGGCATTGAAAGAAGGGAGACCTTATGAAGTAGCATATTCAGACCAGTTTTTGGAAACCTTTATGAAAAGTAGCTTCACCGAGCAAAATCTTCTGTGTGAGCTTTATTTACATGAAATGGTTTGCCCCTTGGACCGACATTCAAATCCTACTCCTCACTTAGGTGATGTCCAGATTAGGGCTTTTGCTTCTTTTGCCAGCAACCATGTGCAATGGGAGGATTCATTTCAGACAAGTTCTCATAATGAGGCTCACTCCAATCTTTTGGATTCGGTGTGAACCTCAATCCCCTCGCCTTGTTCGTAACATCAAACACAGAGGCTTAAGTCTCCCATCTAGACTCAGCAGCTGGTCGAGTTTCAAGAGCAAGTCATCTCCACTTGTGTTAGCTAGATTTCCAGACAACAACGTTTGGCTTTGGAGGGCAGTAAGCATAGGTGGTAGGCTTCCCCTTCATCAATTAAGAAAACAGACCCTTATTGCTTCAAGAATTTTAAACAGGCTCTCCCTAAGGTTGAAGGGTACGTCGATTGTATGAGGAAATGTGGAGCTAATTGGTTGGGACTTAAATTTAAATTCCCGCTTATTTGGTGGCAAGCAAAACCATATAGGGAAGATTGTTCACTAACAAAAGCAGAAGAAAGGCAGTGTTGGAAATATTGGGTTGCCCATAATGGATATCTAGATGGGAGGGAGTCACTTGAGTCCTACAACTTTTCATCTCTCCATGAGCGAGGTATAATTCGAGATTCTGATTTAGACTAATGGATGTTATTGCATGAGGACATGCAGCAGAGCAGTTTGGGGGAGATGTTAGGTCCCAAAATGCCCCTTTTTAACCACTTCCCTTATACCCTATTTGTCTTGTCTTATTCCATTTTGCGCACAAAACAGACATTCTTTCCTCACTTGAGCCTTGAATCTTCAGAGGTATGATTATTTATTGTTTCATCTTATTAATGCTTATGATTGTTATAATCAGGACTTTGCTTCTTGCATTATGCTAACTCATTATGATTTCACAAAGATAGTGCAAGCTGTGAGAGATTACAGGTGTAGCAACCCGAGTGGTCCAGAGAAGATATGAGCATCCACTATCAGCTGTGACTTGCCAGTCCCGTCTATACACGCAGATCCAACCAAGGGTCATCATTCCACGCGGGTTACGACAGACACAGCTGCAACAGACTTAACTACAACAACACGCCACTGCTGGAAGTTAGTTGCAATCATCCAAGCTTCTCTTGAATTGGTTCTGTTATTCATTTACTGGCTCAGGCAACAGAATTGCCTATATTCCCTTGTTGATGTAATTGTAACTTCGGAATGTATTCACTTGTATTTCTTATCTATTATAACCCGATGTTCCTATCGGGAGGATCTATAATGTAAACAAGTCATGTCAAGTCATTGTGGATAACCTTCATATTGTCTAAGGGTTAAAGTCCTTGCAGTTCCGGGGCACTAGGGTTATTAGACTCTCCTAGTGAGGTCGGCCCTAGTAGGGTTTTAGTCATGTCGGGAATTAGTATAAATAGAGAGGTGACCTCTCTATTTATCACACATCTCATACACACTCAGTTGTAGCGCATAGCTGAGGAAGAGAAAGACACTGGGGCAAGAGGAAAGAGCTTACTGCTGTCAGGAGATTGTCTTACTGTTTTTGGGTTTTACTTTGGTGCTGATTCTATCTCTAAGGAAGTTGCAGGGTTTTCTCCATTTATGGTTTCCCTGAGGAAAAACACTGTGTTCATTGTCTCTTGTGTTTGATTGCTGTGCTTGTTGTTCTCTCAGTTAAATATCCTAATGATATGCTAGCTTAATGTTTAAAATACATGGTATCAGAGCTAACCTGAGAAGAAGACACTGTGCAGCTGCGGGAACTAGGGCTTCCTATTTTGTGGATCTCTCTCCACAAATTTTCAGCAAAAGTAGGGTGGCATAACTCTCCTTCCTAGGGTGCATCTTTATGTCGAAGCAAAATCCAATTCTGAGGTTTTTCAGTTTTGGACTCGACACTGCTGCCGGAAATTAGGGCTTTTCACAGAAGTGGAATTTTTCTGTGAGACCATGTCTAGATTGATTTTCTCCCCAAAATCGAAGTTAGGGATCAAATTCAAAGCATTTGGTTGGACAGAACTCCGGAAAAGCAAACCCTAATCTGCTCCTGAACCAGTACTGTAGGATTTCAGCTTCAAATCTAGATCCAACATCTTGACCTGGTAAGATCTAAATCTTTTGTATTTCCATTTGAGGTTCTCAGTTAAGATGTCTCGTCATACCAAGCTTGATGAAAAGCTTGGGGGAGCTGATAACTTCCGAGCCTGGAAGTATAGGATCTCCCTGGTCCTAGAAGAAAATGAGTTGGACTCCTATATCCAGGAGGAGGTTCCAGTTCCAGAGGGAGATGAGGCCAAGGCCTTACATAAGAAGAAGTTGGTTATGGCAAAGAGGATCATTGCTGATTCTATCAAGGATCACCTCATTCCACAGGTGTCCTCCCTCAAGACACCTAAAGCCATGTTTGATGCCCTAACCAAATTGTTTGAAGGGAAGAACATCAATCGGAAGATGACTCTAAGGAACCTGTTGAAGAATGTCAAGATCCAGAATGAGGAGACCATCTAGTCATACTTCACAAGGGTCTCCCAGATCAAAGAATTACTAGAAGCTGTAGATGAAGAAGTGGAGAATGCAGAAATTGTGATGACAACATTGAATGGCCTCCCTAGGTCATGGGATTCTTTCATCCAAGGAATCTATGCTAGAAAGAAGTTGGTCAAGTTTAGTAGACTGGGAAGAATGCTCTCAAGAAGAAGCTCGGACAGCTGCTCGAGATGAAAAGATGGGAAGTGAAGATCAAGCTCTCACAGTACACTCCAAGAAAGGAAGAAGGGAAAATCATCATCACCAAGGTAAGCATTCTCATCAGAAAAATAACTTTATGAAAAGGGATCCATCTAGACTCAGATGTTATACATGCGATGAAATAGGACACTTTGCTAAAAATTGTCCCAAGAATAAGAATGGATCCCAGAAGAAGAAGAACTCCAAAATAAGACATCATGCTCACACTGTCGAGGATGATGATCCTCCCAGGAAGAGAGTAAAACAAGAAAGTGAAGACTCTTCAAGTGAAGATGAATATGTTCTAATCTCTGCTCTCATGGGAACTGTCACTCATGGAAGCAAAGATTGGCTTATTGACAGTGGTGCTTCCAAGCACATGACAGGTTTCAAGGAATCCTTTGAGAAACTATCTGAACATAATTCACCCCATAAGGTGAAGCTTGGGGATGACAATCAATATCCCATAAAAGGTAGTGGTGAATCCTCCTACAAGCTAGACTCCAAAAAATCTATAAAAATGAAAGATGTCTTGTTTGTACCAGGATTGAAGAAGAATCTTCTATCCATATCAGCATTGGATGCAAAAGGTATGAGGGTTGCATTTGCAGATGGCCAAGTCATCATGTGGCCAAGTGGAAAGACTATTGATGATGCAATAGTGATTGGAGAACAAGGAGGCTTATACAAGCTGAAGGGCCATCCAGAACAAGCTATGGTCCATGACACAGTAGAGCCAAATGAGCTTTGACACAGAAGGCTTGCACATGTGCATTACAGAGCACTACCAGTTGCAAGCAAAGCTGTTGAAAGTCTTCCAGAAATTCAAGCGAAACATGAAGGGGTCTGCAAAGGATGTGCGAAAGGAAAGAATACAAAGAAGACATTTCCAAGTAGTGAGAGCAAGGCAAAAGGAATCTTGGAAATCATCCACTCCGATGTATGCGGACCAATGTCATCAAACTCACTAAGCGGGTATGTATACTATGTTTCTTTCATTGATGACTTTTCTAGAAAGTCATGGATTTACTTCATGAAGAACAAAGATGAAGTTTTCAGCAAGTTCAAGGAATTCAAAGCCTTGATCGAGAATCACACAGAAAAGAAGATCAAGACCTTTCGATCAGATAATGGCGGAGAATTCACATCAAATGAATTCAAAGACTTATGCAAAGAATCAGGGATTAAGAGGGAGTTGTCCACTCCTTACAATCCACAACAGAATGGGGTTGCAAAACGGAAGAATAGAACCATCATGGAAGCTGGAAGAGCAATGCTTCATGATCAAGATCTTCCTATGCATCTATGGGCAGAAGCAGCCAGAACAACGGTGTATGTACAGAACCGTACTCCACACAGAGTACTTGAGAACAAGACTCCTGAAGAAGTCTTCTCCGGCAAGAAACCAGAAGTCAGCCATCTCAGAATATTCGGCTGTCCAGTGTACATACATATACCAAAAGAAAAGAGAACAAAACTAGATCCTTCAGGAAAGAAGGGTATATTTGTGGGATACTCTGAAAGCTCGAAGGCTTACAGAATATACTTCCCAAGATACAAGAAGATCGACATCATCAGGGATGTGACATTTGATGAAGACATAGCTTACAACAAATCCAGAAAGAGACCTGTTGAAGATACTGAAGAAGCAGAAGCACCCAGAATTCATGATACAACCATGAATGAAGAAATTCAAGAAGAAGATCGAGAATTTGAAGAACCACAAAGGCCTGTAGATCCACCTCAAGAGAAGAATCCTCACAAGAGGAAACCTGCTTGGGTACGAGAAATTATCCAAGGTGCGCAAAGATATGGGGCTCCAGAAGAGAATCACAGAGAAAGAAAGAGAACCAGATCTTGTTCCGGATATGTAGCTTTATTATGTGATGTTATCAATAAAGAACCTTCCAACTATGAAGAAGCGGCAAAATGGAAAGAATGGAAGGATGCTATGATCGAAGAGTATCAATCGATCATGAAGAATGATGTTTGGGATGTTGTCCCAAGACCAGAAGGGAAGTCAGTTGTAACTTCCAAATAGATCTACAAGATCAAGCAGGCTGCAGACGGTAGCATTGAAAAATATAAGGCAAGATTTGTGGCTTGTGGCTTCTCACAGAAGGAAGGAATAGATTATGAAGAAACCTTTGCTCCTGTGGCCAGATACACTTCCATCAGAACAGTACTTGCTTTGGTTGCAGTAATGAAATGGAAGATACACCAAATGGATGTCAAGACTGCTTTCTTGAATGGTGTAGTGGAAGAGAAAGTGTATGTAGAACAACCACTCGGTTTTGAGACACATGACAGGGAGTCTCATGTGTGCAGATTGAAGAAAGCCTGTACGGTTTGAAACAGGCACCCAGGGCATGGTACGGCATAATTGACAGCTTTCTATCCAGTTTGGGCTTTACCAAGAGTAAAGCAGATTCCAGCCTTTACTACAAGGTTGAAGATGGCAACCCAATGATGCTTCTACTATATGTAGATGATCTGTTTGTAACAGGTATGGATGGGTTGATTGCTAATACAAAGAGAAAGCTTGCTGTCGAGTTCGAAATGAAGGACTTGGGTATGATGCATTATTTTCTAGGTATGGAGGTGTGGCAAAATGCGGATGGAATCTCCCTTGGACAAGGGAAGTATGCAGTAGAGATCCTGGAGAGGTTTGGGATGATGGACTGCAAGGCTATGGCCACACCTATGGCATCGAACCTGAAGTTATTGAGTGATGCTTCATCAGAGACCGTTGATGCCACGATGTATCGTCAGATGATTGGGTCCTTGATGTATCTGACAAACACAAGACAAGACATTTGCTTTGCTGTGAACACCTTGAGCCAATTCTTGACAGATCCGAGACATGTTCACTTGATTGCTGCAAAGCACATTCTGAGGTACCTGAGGGGTACAATTGATTATGGGCTCAAGTACGAGGCGAATCAGAAGATTAACCTGGAGGGTTATGTTGATTCAGATTGGGCAGGCAGTGCCATCGATAGGAAAAGCACTTCAGGTTGTTGCTTTAGTATGGGATCAAGTGTAATCTCTTGGTTTAGCAGGAAGCAATCCTGTGTGGCACTAAGTATAGCTAAAGCAGAGTTTGTCGCAGCTTGTTCAGCTAGTTGTGAGGCAGTGTGGCTGCGGAAGCTACTGTCTGATTTATTTGATCTCCAGATGCAAGCTACTTGTATACATTGTGACAACCAGAGTTGCGTGAAGTTGTCAAAGAATCCAGTGTTCCATGACAAGTCGAAGCATATCGAGATCAAGTATCACTATATCAGGGATATGGTGCAGAAGGGAGCAGTGAAGCTCCAGTATGTTGCGACGGAGGAATAGATAGCTGATGTATTGACGAAACCATTGGCTAGGGTGAAGTTCGAGTACTTCAGGGAGAAGCTTGGTGTTCTCCAGATCGAGGTTTCCTCCAAGGGAAAGTGATGAGACCCATAGCCATTCTGACATGGTGAGAGGATTGGTTCCTTCCATGGTTAGATATAAGGGCTGAGCCATTTTGTCATGGTGAGAGGATTGGTTCCTTCCATGTCGGATGAGTGCTGAGATCCATAGCCATTCTGACGAGTAGGTCAGATATAAGGGCTGAGCCATTTTGTCATGGTGAGAGGATTGGTTCCTTCCATGTCAGATATGAGTGCTGGCCATTCTGTCGAGTAGGACAGATGTAAGGGCAACTGCCATTCTCCTGGAGAATGGAGGCACTTGGTCAGCCACCAGGTAGCTTAGTCTAGGACTGGGGGCCATTTTGATGTGACTGTAGGATTGGTTCTTACAGGATCAGATGTGAGTGCACGCCTTTTCAAACATACTTGTTGGATTGGTTCCTCGTATGTGTCGAATGTAAGTGCAGAGCCTTTCTTTGATCATTGGTTGATCAGATATAAGTGCTGTGCGTTTATTCAATCATTGGTTGATCAGATGTAAGTGCAGTGCCTTTCTTCGATCATTGGTTGATCAGATGTAAGTGCAGGAGCCTTTTGGCATGGAGGATTGGTTCCTCGCATGGCCAAGTGTAAGTGCTGGGCCTTTCTGACAGGGTTGTGGGCTATGTTACCACATGGTCAGATGTGAGTGCTGGGAGTTTCCTTTCTGATATGATTATACGATTAGTTCTTACATGATCAGATGTAAGTGTTGGGCAGGCCATTCTGACTTAAGTGTTAGATATAAGCGCCGAGGAAGATCTACATGGTGGCTAGGCCTACATCCAGCATGAAAAAAGGTTGGCTCTGTAGAACTTACTGTGACGAGAAGAATCATGAGATAGCACCTGTGAAGATTCAGTATTGATGATCCAGTAGAGATGATCCAGATTGAGGGATGATCCAGATCCAGAGATGATGCTCCAGAGATGATCCAGATCGAGTGATGATTATTCAGATTGAGTGATGATCCAGATCCAGAGACGAAGATGACTTGAAGATGACGAAGACTTGAAGATGAAGATGACTTGAAGATGCAGATGACGAGAAGATCCAGAGAAGACCAGTGATGAAAATTGTGTCGAGAGAATACCTTCCTAGTTAAAAGGGAGTGTTGATGTAATTGTAACTTCGAAATGTATTCACTTGTATTTCTTATCTATTATGACCCGATGTTCCTATCGGGAGGATCTATAATGTAAACAAGTCATGTCAAGTCATTGTGGGTAACCCTCCTATTGTCTAAGGGTTAAAGTCCCCGCAGTTCCGGGGCACTAGGGTTATTAGACTCTCCTAGTGAGGTCAGCCCTAGTAGGGTTTTAGTCATGTCGGGAATTAGTATAAATAGAGAGGTGACCTCTCTATTTATCACACATCTCATACACACTTAGTTGTAGCGCATAGCTGAGGAAGAGAAAGACAGTTGGGCAAGAGGAAAGAGCTTACTGCTGTCGGGAGATTGTCTTACTGTTTTTGAGTTTCACTTTGGTGCTGATTCTATCTCTAAGGAAGTTGCGGGGTTTTTTCCATTTATGGTTTCCTCGAGGAAAAACACTGTGTTCATTGTCTCTTGTGTTTGATTGCTGTGCTTGTTGTTCTCTCAGTTAAAGATCCTAATGATATGCTAGCTTAATGTTTAAAATCTAACATCCCTGCCTCTGTTTAATTCCACTCACAGCTGTAACAACGCATGTAACAGGGCAGCATGAAGATCGCCCGATATTAGTGGGTGAGGGTTACGATTGTTGATGTATAAGTACGGGGAAGTATTTGGAGCCAGAGGTTGGACAATATTAGATTTTATTGTGTAAGCTGTAATAGAGACTGTACCTTCATTTCACCATTTTAATGCAAGGAGTTGGATTCTTTAGATTTCAGTGTTTTAACTTGTGTTACTTTCGGCGTCTCTGTTCGAAGGCTGGGCCCGCCTTCCCATATAAATCCTTGAGTTAATTAGATGTTTGCTCAATTAGTTGTGTGGTGTGGATATTACATTGTATGCATTTGTCTCAGTAGCTGCAACAGTCATGTTAATCGTTGTGTTTCCTTGAATACTCAGCACTTGCATTTCCTTTAAGTTGTAGGAGTGTGGTGTGATAGTTGACTGGATAGGTTAGTTTCTTTTATGCATGTGTGTGGTAGTTGTAACAGTCAAGCTCTCCCTTAGTTTCCTTTCAATTACTTGTCTTGCTCAGGTTTGCTAATTCAGGTAGACTATGGTTTAGAACTATTGATTCAATTCCTGTTATTTCTCATTTCTAGATTAAGATTGGATTAGCTAGTCACAATGGATCTACATATAGTCTGGTAAACCATGATTTAACTTTCTACAAAAGTAATTATAGATATTTATTTCAGGAATCATTCATTAGTGGATTAAAGTTGTAGGAAGTAATTGCAATTCTGGATTCTTAGATAGGTAGTTTAGATCAATTTGATTATGGGAGGAGCTTGATAAAATAGACAAGTAGGACAGTTTATTCAGTCATCAACTACTTAGTGTTTAAGCATAGATAGTGTAAGTTATTTTTGAAATAAAAGACTTCCCTGGGTTGACAATTTATATTGAGCATTCTGCATAATGGTTTTAATTAACTGGCATATAGAGTGACCAACAACCTCTATCTCGCGATTGACTGCATTGCGAGTGTCATAATCGGGTATCATCCTCTGAATACAAGTGAGAAGCCCTTCCAAAACCTCACCATCAAAATCAAAATTGCATTTGTAGGCAAATGCGGGATTGAGGAAGAGTCCTGCTGCATGAATGGGTCGATGAAGCATCCCAGTCCATCGAGTATCAATCAACTCCCATAACAACATGTGCCTGTCATGCCTTGGGGTACCCTTTCCCACATAGAAATTCTGAATGGTCTCTTTGGACCTATCCATGGCCTCATATAAATAGCCCATTGCGGGCTTATCACCATCAACAAGTCGCAGAACCCTCACTAAAGGTTCACTAACCGAGCACACTTCCTCCATTCCTTCCCAGAAGGCGTCAGTGTACACCAGCTTGGCAATGGTTTTCCCATCCTTTCTCTTGCTGTAAGCACAATCACACCACTCATCACAAACAAACATTTGCTTCAACTCAAACTGACATTGAAGTAAATACTGAAGAGTAATAAATGTGGTGGCAAAACGCGTGATTGTAGGACGCTTCAACTCCTTGTTTTTGGTGTGCCTCCTCATGAGACTAAGAACAAAACCATGGTTGTAAATGAACTTGGGGATGGCCCTAGCTTGATCAATTACCACCTTGATAAAGGGAATTTTCTCCATATCCTCCAACATCAAATCAATGCAATGAGCTACGCATGGAGTCCTAAACAAAGAGGGGTACCTATCCATAAGCATCCTGCAGGTAGCCACATAATTAGCTGCATTATCTGTAATAACTTGGACAACATTGTGCACCCCAATATCCCGGATGAACTCATCCATCAACTCGCATAAAAGTGTTGCATCTTTTACATGTGCCGATGCATCAACCGATTTTACAAACATGGTACCTCTAGGACAATGTACCAAGAAGTTGAGAAGGATTCTACCCTTATCGTCTGTCCACCCATCTGACATGACTGTGCATCCAGTGCTCTTGCATGACTACCTAAACTCTGCCAGCCTAGCACTGATGTCCATCTTTTCTGCTTGAAGGATTTGGCCCCGCAACTCCTCAAAGGTGGCACTTTTATACCTTGGGCCAACTATTGCAATGGCATCACACATCAGCTGCCAAAATGGATTGTATTTAACAATGCTGAGAGGTATGTGACTCCAGTAAAGACACCTTCCCATTACCCTGTCTGCTTCTACCTTTTCCAATTTCTTTATAATTGACTTGATAGAAGGTTGTGATCCTGGTCCAACAAAATGGGATGCGAGTCCCTCCCTCCCAAGAGGTGAAGCTGTGGAGCCCCTCCCACTACCCTCACCGATAGTGGTAGATAGAGATGCACCTACACTTCTTGCTTGGCCAAAAGCTGCAAGCTCAACTCTGTTTGCAGCGATCTCATTCTTCTTTCTCATTTTTTCATGGATGGCGTCATGGGAAGATCTCATGATTTCTGGGGTCACTGCAGTACAAAGGCCAACACCATGGCTAGGTAGTTTGGCTAGATGGTATTTCAACCTGTTAACCCCTCCCGACATGTGATGCCCACATAATTTGCAACTCAAATTTTGCCTATTGATACCATCCTCAGGCTCACCATACTGCCAAAATGGGTCCAATATCTTTGGTTTTTTTGCAATTGGAATGTTTTAACTCAAATGCAACCCTAGGGCACAAAAACAAAAGAAAATTACATTAAAATCCATTGGAAAAAAATAGCAACATTCTAGCTTAAAAAATCAGACCTCTAAATTTAGATTTTAAGCCATGAAAGATAAGAAGAAGAGGGTGGCTAAGAATTAAAAAAAAAAGCATGTTATTTTCCATTCTAATTTTTTAAAACCCCCATTTACATTGGGACCGTTTTTCATTTTTTTGGGCATGGAAATCAATGGCAAAATAGTAAAGACAAATAGCAAAGAAATATGCAAGAAATATGCAAAGAAATAGTCAAAGAAATCTTTCAAACAGTCCATGGAAAAGATAGAAAAACAATGGGATAAAATGCACATACCTTGAACACTTGCTCCACAAAAATCCTTGGTTGAGATGCTAAATGGTGTTTGAAAGCTTCCAAAGGTGTTGGTGGTCTCTTCAAGCCCTTCTCCTCCACTTCCAACAAACTCATTTGCCAAATGACATTAAAAAAACCTGTTTTTCCCTTTTGTAAGCCACGGATTTGGTTGCTTGGGCGACTTTTTCCTTTGACCCGCAAGGTTTCCTAAAAAAGTGCACTTTTTACTAAAAAGTCGCAACTCGGCGATTTTTTTAAAAAAAGATCGCGACTTTTGCTTACCGAAAAATCTGCTTGGAGCAAAATTCGCGACTTTTGTGATTTCTCACGAGAAGTCGGCGAGGTTTTCAACATTGGTATCATCTCCATCATGGGCAACAGCACTGTGACCTCGGGAAGCCTGTTCATCATCTCAAACTTGCTGCTCCTCACCCTAGGCATGCACAGGACCTTCAGACTGATCTCGGGCAGCCATCTCTCATCTCGGGCTGATTTTTCTTCTTCACGGGCAGATACAGGAAACTTATGCAACCTCAGGGCATCAAGAAGAAGTATACAGGCAACCCTAACTTAGGCTCGAGTAGAAGGAAGAAGTCACGGGAAACCTGGGTTAAACTTCGGGCAGCAGGCAGAACTCATCGGTTCACTCAGCAGGGATCCGGGCACCCTGGATTGACTTCGAGCAACCTGCTACACTTGGCTTGACTTCGAGCAACCTGCTACACTTGGCTAGCAGGCACAGAATTGCTTCGGGCAGCGTCTGGGAATTATGGGCAGCCTTCTATGAATTTCGGGCAGCCCTGAAATTGGTCTAGGCAGCAGCAGATGAGCCTCGGGCACTTTGGGCAGCAAGGAAAGAGTTTTGGGTAGCATAAGGACTATTTGGGAAGAAATCCCTAATTCTGCATTTCTTGTGAAATTGGTTTTTGCAGCAAAATTGACAAATTGTTTAGTCTGTTAGTGTTTGACAAATTATTGAAGAACGTTCATCTCAGAATTCTGAGATTGCAAACTCAGTCATCTCATTTAAGGTATGAATTACTAATGCTTTTGGGGTTTTTGTCCTTTAAAGGTTTCCCCGTGAAAACATCTGGTGTTCATGTGTGTTGATGTTTTGTTTATCTACTGCGCTTCCTTTTTGTTATCTATCTTACAGTTTGCAAAATTAAAGACTATATGCAAATGCTAAAATTCAACAAATTAGAATGGATTTGTTAAAGGTTTTAGATCTGAAAATTAATAATAGCAAATAAAACTAGCAAGAACTTTAGATCTAGCAATGTTGGATTGCTTACTAAGTTAGGCACTTGAAAATTTAAGGCAAGAGACCAAAATGCACCACAAAATATGTTTTTAAATGTGTGATTTTTAACCTAGTTATTAGTGGTGATTGAGCTTATGCTCTTTAGTGTTTACAGTTGTAGTTTTATTCATCAAGGAGGCAGATTAAATCCATTAGGAGGGCCTCTTTTTGAAGAATAGATTTAACTTTTAAGTACCTACAAAATCAGAAAATGGGTGAGTAAATTTGAAAGAAAATGTATGAAAATTGGAAACAAACAAAATACTACAATTAAATCCTAGACCTAATGCCTTGAGGGAAGCAGTTGTTGGGAAAATGGAGTCATGGTAAATTTGAAGGATGTTGAAAGATCTCTAAGGGATAGTGGAGGACAAAGCAATCTCTCTCCCTGATAACTAGAGAAAATCAATGGATCTTCTACTCCAAACTTGTGATGAATTCTTGCAATCACCAAGAGGACAAAGCAATCTATCCAACAACAAGATTCAATGCAAGATTAGTGAAACATTTATTGAATGGAGTTAAACTAAGTAACATGAGGTTGGAACAATCAAATTAAATAATTTAAAAATCATTCCTAGAGAACAAGGTTGCAAGATCATTCTCTAATCTACTAAACTTAAGCAAAATTACTCTTAATTACCTCAAATACTTGTGAAGACTTACTCCATCCAAGAAAATGAAGTAGATCACCATGTACACCAACAAGAAGAGATCCAAGAACAATAGAACAAGAAGCTTTTAGAGTATATTATTTCATTGCCAAAAATTTCCCTCTAGAGAGAAATTGAACCCTCCTTTTATAGGCTAAGGGGGTCGGATTCCTCTAGTGATGAGGTCAAAAGGTTGTTACATAGTTTGTTACATGAGTGATGATCTCTAGATGAGTGATGATCTATGGTTTAGATTTCTTCCTTTACAACAATATGTGATGCCAAATGGAAAATCGTTCAGCTTAGGATGGAGAATTCCTAGCCTGACTGGTAGATAATGATAAATAATTTCCAATATCATGGGTCTCCTCAATACCAAGGGTGAACACTGAAAACCATGGGACAAAGTCATTGGGCCACATGATTTGAGCAAGAGAAGTCGATCCATGTCAAAGGAGAAGAAATGAGTGGCTATGATTTAATTTTGAGGTGAGATATGAACTATAGGATCTCAATGTACCTCCACATGTGTGTAAATGAGTCACATCATCAAAATTCCTTAACATGTGTGACATCGAGCCACCTAGGCAAAATCGACCCAGGGAAAATTGAGCATTTTCCTTCAAATAATCCATAAAGTGCTTCATCAACTGAGAAATAGAACAAAAGTGCACTTTTCAACATCTCAATGATTAATTAGACACAAACTTAGTTTTTTTTAAAATTAAAACCTTAGGTGTGCAAGAATTAATATGTCATGTGCTAAAATAAGCGTGAATAAATCTCCTATCCTTGAAAAACCTTACAGATGGACAACACTTTGCTGGATGAAGGTAGAACTGGACCGAAGGGCCAAACGGTGCCAAAGAGTGCTAAAGCATTGTGGAGGAAGTGGCTGGATTGCTACCATGCATGATCATGAAGTTTTCAAGCTGTCCGCTGACATTAGAAAGATGAACCCTGTAGATTTGACCAAACCGAGAAAACACCTTGACATGAAAGGATGGGAGGTTGTAGTAGTGAAAAATGGGTGCCCAAATCTACTCTTAAATCTGGAAAACATTGCGTATATCATTCCCATGCATGTCCATGATCATAAATGTCCATGGTTGACTAACAACAAAGGGTGTCCACATGGACCAATACATAACAGGTGCAAGTGATCATCATAGTAAGTCATCGTATAGCTAGTCATGTCATGCACGATAATATACTGACTCTACAAGTATCTTGAAACAAGTTTTTGAGAAAATATGATTTACAAACTGACTAGTACCATGACAATATCTAAGTAATTGCAAGGACTATTCTTTTCTAAGGACCTTCTTCTAGTATTAGGACTAGAGATGTCTCACCCTCTTCATCAGGGAGATATTCAGCCACTGGTCATAGATTCTACACATCTTGCCCTATCTTGGGAGGACCAAGACGATCACCTCTTATTTTAGTTTTGATCTATTGGATCAGAGTAATAAGTGACAGGCAGAGTCCTAGAGCACCTTTGATAGTAGAGTGGTGAGACCTTAGGTCTCCCCTCAACCTCCACCTCTGGGAGACCGATTAATTTTATTGAGACTAATTCGGAGTTGCTGAACTATACATCAATCCATTCATTCTTAGAGCATCAGAGGGATCAGGTCCATATGAATCCATAGCAAAGCGCCTCTCACCCGTTAGATTCCCTCAACCCTAGTGAAGTATCCATCAACCTATCTAGAGTTTCTTGCCTTTGGCCTCAAATGCTAGGAGTATTCCTCACTTCTACATTCCCCCTTATGGTCATAAAGTTGAACACCTTGACGACTCTATAGAGCCCCAACAAGGAGGAGGCGTCTCGTTCGACCATATCGACCTCGACCATCAGACCTAGGAGATCTTGACGTCACTGGATTCATCTTCAGCTCTCTCACGCGATCTTCAATTTATGACAGGATCTTGAGGATCTTGAGTTGTTTGAGTTGTCCAGTCTTGGATAAACTCACTTTGTATTTTTCAATTTGTACCTTTGACATAGATATATACATGTTTATGAGGCTGCAATACTAGTATCTTTCTTTATTTTATTTTAGTTTCAACATTTTCTAGGAGTTGGGTTTGCACTCACACATTGTACTCATACTAGATGTATCCTTTAGTCCCATTGACCTACTTTTGTGGTCATTCATTTGACATTAATAAAATACTTTATCTTATCTAAAGCACGGACTAGGTGGAGTAAACCATGTTGGACAAGTGAGATTTATGGTCAATGGTGACGCAGTTGACTCAAGATGTAGGAAAAAGAATCTCGTGATCTTAACCAATTTGACAAACAATAGGGAAGAGCCTCACAAATGGGTGATGGGTAATGAGGTAATCATCCCATAACCTTGGCAATCGGACTTCCTCCTTTTACTTTGACTTTGCTTTGCTAGCTCCTTCTAGAACTTGTCTTCATGGACTAGTTTTCATTTGCTTCTTGAACTTTTTATCTTGTACTTGCAATCTTTTTGGAGACCTTGGCCTTTATTTTTTCTTTGGAGGCCCATTAGCATGTTTTCTACTTCTTTCTTTCTTTTCTTTGACTTGGTCTTCAATTTGCTTTGACTTTGTAGGTATAAGGAGTCTTGGATTAGGAGATTTTTTTTTTTATGCCCCTTTCTGAGGCATAAGGAGAAAGTACTTTCATGCTTTAGGTATAGGAGGGAGCATTGCTCCATGGCAACTCTCTTTCCTCGATGATAGCCAACCCTAGGGTTTTACAAGTGATCCTCCTATATTGTCAAAAAAATCGTTGTAGCACAAACATGTCCAAGACACAAAGGATAACTAGGAGTCCTTCATGGTGAAGGGGTCATGGAGGGGAAGTTAAGAGACAACTCATCAACCTTAGGCCAAAGGATGCAGACCAAAGTATGGAGTTGAATGTATGATGGATGAATGGGAAAACTGTCGACCCGAAGAAGGGGGTAAAAGTCCTTGCAAAATACCAAACATCATCTACGTTCAACGGTATATAAGTAAATAAAAAATCTATTACCCTCGTCAACTTGAAAGTGTGATACTACTAACTATACTCATTAGATAATCAAGACATCAAGTATGGCAATAGAAGCATATAGTACATCATCATGGCATGGCATAGTAGTAGAATCATGGCATATATTTGATCATCACATCATATCACCTCACATCAGAAGGGAGGCCCAAGAGTAGCAAAGATGGGTCTTAATACTATAGAATAAATCTTGCTCAAAAAAGAAAAAAATGGTCTGCAATATATATGCCTACAGAATGTGGCATAAGAGGAGCTACCGAAGATTGCTTTTTAATCGCACATGAAATGACACCACTTCCATGGGTAAAAGCATAACCTATTGTTGATTTCCTTTCATATGTATCGCCTTCCCAACCTGCATTTGAAAAACCTTTTAACATTAAGTTACCAGTGTTCTTAAAGACAATACTTAAGTGTATACATTACTCTTTTTGCATTCGAATGTGTCTCCTTGGGATAGCTTAAAAATCAATACCGTACCAACTGCAAAAGTTATGCATGGTCTAGTTGTGGTAAGATAAATCAATCGTCCTACAAGTTGACAAAAAAGCAATTCATTAACCACCTCGAAGTTGTCATCCTTTGAAAGCTTTCAAGATTGCCTCCGTTGGAATTTTGCTGAGATTAACATCTTCCATTCTGAATTTGTTTAACAATGCTTAAGCATATTTTGTATGTGAGATGAAAATTTTGGTTGGTTGCTGTGAAAAATCAATACCCAAACAATAAAGTAATAACCCCAAGTCAGTGATATCAAATGATTTGAAAAGACTATCATTTTCTTCTTGAATCAAGCCATTATTGCTTTATGTAAGAATTAATTCATCTACATATACCATCATAATGATAATGCCTTCACCTTTTCTTTTGATATACAAATTAGGATCATAATCACTTCTCTTGAAATCTCTTGAGATAAGATACATATTAATCTTTTCATACCATGCTTGAGGGGCTTGTTGTAATCTATACAAAGCTTTCACTGGCTTACAAACCAATTTTTCTTGACCTGCAACTATAAATCCTTCATGTTGTGCCATATACACTTCTTGCAAATCTCCATTTAATAATGCACTTTTGACATCCTTTTGGTGTACTTGCCATCCAAACTGTGTTGCAAGTGCTAACAACATTCTGATTGTGATTAATTTTGCAGTGGAGCAAAGGTTTCCTCATAGTCTATGCCTTCTTGTTGTGCATATCCTTTGCAACTAACTTGGCTTTGAATTTATCAATAGATTCATCCAACTTATACTTCGTGCAATATACCCATTTGCAACCTATTAGTTCCTTATTTGCTGATAATTCAACAAATTTCCAAGTGTTGTTTTTTATTAAGGCATCATACTCTACTTGCATTGCATCTTTCTATTCTTGTTTCTAAATTGCTTCATTGAAAGAAACTCGATCAGAAGAATGCACAACTTCACTCATCAAAGCAAGATTTACTTGTGGTGGGGATTTGGACCTTGTTCTCCTCTCGCCTTGTTGCATCTCATCTGGCTTGGCATCTTGAAGAGTTTGATAGAACCATTTTGGTCTTTTTTGAGATTGACTTCCATCTTTCTGAGACCAATTGCCATATGTTCCTTCCAATTCCAATTGTACTTTTTCTGTGTCTTCTTTGTTGTCCTCTTCTCTTTGATGTCGTCTATATGTAATAGGAGTTTTGAATTCGAGTTCAACATTGTCACCTTGCTAAACTGCATCTTTCCGTTATGATGTATGCGCATGTGGAGGTCTTTCATAAAAAAATACATCTCTACTTATAAAAACCTTTCTATTTATTGGATCATATAACTTGTATGCATTTGATTCAGTGCTATACCTAACAAATATCCATTTTCGACTCTTAGCTTCCAACTTATGTCTATCTGTATTGAGAACATGTGCATATGTTAAACAACCAAAAACTATGAAATTTGTTACCTCTGGTTTTTACCTAACCAAGCTTCACAGGGAGTCTTAGCACAAACCATAGTTTTAAAAACCGGTCCAACCGGAACCGGAACCGGCCGGTTCACCGGTTCGGTACCAAACCGGGTCAAACCGGTTGGTAAACCGGATCGAAGACCGGTTAGTTACCAAACCGGCCGGTTGGTAACCAAACCGGTCTGGTTTGGTAACTAACCGGTCCAACTTGCCGAGTTAGCCTTTGACCGGTCCGATTAGTACACTGTCAACTCGGTTCCCTTAAATGGTAGATAAGAACAGATCTTTTAATAAATTGTCACAAGGAAGACATTTCAAGTCCATACTGCTGCTATATTTGAGACAATTCCTTCCCTACTGTGTGAAAACTGTTTAAATAACCCAGATCTGCAAGTAAATGGTTCAAGTGCTCTATTGAGGAGTTAAGTGATTGCTGTGTGTCTCGACTCTCAATACTCTGGTTTTGTAGTCACCAAAAAGAGCATCATTTAAATCTATTTCAATCTTAGTTATATTGCTGCTACACATTTAGAAGATCATTTTCATTTAATGCAGAATTGAGAAGCTTGTTTTATTTTCTGTGCTATTCATTTTACTCAACAAATCCTAGAAATTAAGATACCACTATCAGTCAAACTTCTTAATGCCCTTCACCAAGGCCTGTGTACCATCAATTAAAATATCAAGGCCTATCAATTGAAATATCAATTAAAGAATTAAAATATCAAGGCTTATGTACTATCCAACTTTAAACTTGATACCTGAAAGATTTTAACCTGCTATATGATCATGAAAATGTCTAGTTTGTGACAGTGGTAAGTTGCACTGGTTGCCCTGAATCTCGGTGCACACAATTTGCTACCCTAGGAAGTATATTCTTTCTTCTATGGCAAGTCAATTAGATGATTGTTCCTCTTAGTGATTGACACTTGGAAAGTCTTCAATGCCTTGGAATCATGGATTATAATCTTGAAAATGTTGTTTTTCTTTAAAATTTAAATATTTGATGTATTTTTTAGCAAACCGATTCATTAAATTCAAATCGGCCGATTTATGACCGATTCATTACCGATTCCAATTCCGATTCCGAGTTGACCCCCGACCGATTCCGAGTCCGATTCCGATTTTTAAAACTATGGCACAAACTTGCTTTGTCGGACTGAGATTTAATAAAAACATTGATGTCTGAATTGCTTCAACCCAAAAATCATCATTGAGATGACGCCCTTTCAACATGCACCTAGCCATCTCCATAATGGACCAATTCTTCCTCTTAGCTACACCATTTTGTTGTCAGGTTTTGGCAAAGGATGTTTGTCTTTCGAATACTATTTTGATAGCATAAATTACAAAAGATATTGGATTCATACTTACCTCGTTGGTCACTTCTCAACGCCTTAATTCGCTGACCACTTTCATTTTCAACCATAGCCTTGAATTGCTTAAAGATTGCAAAAACCTCAGATTAGAACTTCAAAAATAATACCTATATCTTTCTCTTAAAATCATCAATAAATGTTACAAAGTATTATCTTCTCTGAGAGATTGAGTTTTTAGTCCACAAACATGATTGTGAGTTAATTCCAATATGTGAGTTGCTTTGGTTTTGTTGTTGTCAAACTTGAAATGATGTTGATATTATGCTAGACATGCTTCATAGACACCTTTATCTTCCTCAATGTTAGGCAAACCATTCACCAAGTTATGCTTATGAAGCAACATCAAATATAAATGATTAAGATGACCATACATTTCATGCCATAATTGATTCTTTAAAGTAGAACCTGTTAAAAAAGCTTGTTTTTGCTTGAAAATACTATTAAACATATACATATAATTACATCGTAATCCTCATGTTGTGATGTTGTTGTTACAGTCTTTAATCAAACTTTGATTTTTATAAAAAACAACACTATAATTTTTGTCAATAATAGTACTAACAAAAAACAAGTTGGTCTTTAATCTCGAAACATACAATACATTTTGAATATTTTTTCGAGAATCTCTTGAAACCCTCATAGGAAATTCACCTCTCCCTTGTACCTCATGAATGTTGTCATCACCAAGAATAATAATCTCATTATCACAAGGAGTAAGTTTGGAAAAAACTTATTGCTTAGTAGTCATATGTTTGGTGGCCCCCAGATCAATATACCAGACACATTGAGAAGTAAATACATCAGTATGAAAAGCCATAAACAGATAATCAATGTTAGTTTCATTTTGTGAAATCACAGTACAACTCTCTACAAAATGAGTATGATGTCTTCCTTTTCTACTTTCTATAGTATATCCTTTACCTCAATGTCGATTAGCCTCATGTCTTTGCTTAAGGTAACACTCTTCTTCATTATTATTGTTCTTACTACAATAATTGCAATGCTTAGAACTATGATAAGTACCTTTTTGATTTGAAGAATTTTGTCTCCAATTGGGATTCCAACTATGTCTTTTTCTATGACTGCGGTCCCTTCCTCCATGTTTTCCTGTAAAAGCTCAATCTGGTTCTACAAATTCATGTTTCTTGAGTCGTTGCTCTTCTTGAAGTAGCAACTCTATTGCTTCTTCAAATGTAGGAACTTTATTTCGAAAATACACAAAAAGATGTTACAAAACCTTGGTGTGCTAATCTTTGTCTTGACACCAACTTTGAGGTTGTCCAATTCCACACTCACCATGGCTTTGATACCATGCTAAACTAAGCTATGGAGAAATATGCGAATGACAAGAGAATGAACGAGCGATCTATTATCAATAATGTTCACAAGTTACATAAAGTAGTGTTGTATATGTAGAAATTCTAGCTCTGACACCATGTAGAAAAATAGCCTTGATGCAAAGAAGAAGCACAAGAGGTAGATCTTGCTACAAAGATAATTCTCACAAGTATGCACAAGGAAAATAGAGAGAAAAATAAAGAGATTGAATACAAGAGAAGTGATTCAATATCTTTCCAAGTAGTATTGATCAAATGAATCAATAATGAACTGATTGATTATTACAATAGGACTACATCCTTATAAAGGAAAATCGAGTTGGTGGAAGACAACTCATGCTAGCTCATAAATCATGCTTACTAAATATGATAAACCCCGATAGGTGGCTAAAGCACTTTCCAACTCTGTCAAGGACCTCACGAATTAGCTAAAGCATGAGTGAGTTATTATGAGTGATGGGAAAACATGCTAATCATGGAATTTGGAGAGAAAATCATGGAGGATGGGTTGGCAACAAAAGATAGCAGTTTCCTAGTTGACTAGCTTTACCTTATCCACTGAAAAGCTGGAATAAAGTAGAATAAAGACAAAATTTGCAGGAAGGCGTAGTTACTAAATCTGACAGTCAATAAAGTAGACAGGATCAAACCATAATCAAAATAAAAGTGCTCCTAGGGCATATATGGAAAGTGTTGACTATGTGGTGCAAGTGGATGCCAAGAATCTAGGCTAGTAGGTAGGAATTTAATAAAAAATGATTAAATCTTTTTATCCCAAGTATTAACTGGGTTTATAATATTCCCACACCCCCCTTTAAGTTCGACTTTATGATGATATGTCTAAAATAATTAGATGCATATAAGTGCATATAGGTGTATATAGTGCCCATCAACAAGGCTGTGTTCACTCTTTACAATTATTCATGTCCAAAAAAACTGAGGAAAGAGACAAAACAACATGGGGGAAATCCTCCTTCAAGAAAGGACAAGGCACAAAATTTGAACAACAGTCTTCAATTATGCATTAGAGAGAATTTGAGGTAAAAAATGGGCCTCAAAAGGACCAAAATGTATTATAAAAATCAACCAATTACATCTAGTAGATGACATCATCCCCCATGATTGAGGTGGC
>LPNX010408536.1:209416-221584 GCA_001517045.1 Pseudotsuga menziesii | reverse complement strand
AAATGCCAAATCTGCATAGTCCAAGGCTTCATAACCATATAATGCCTTAAAAGGGGTCATCCTAATAGACATGTGATAAGTAGTGTTGTAGCAATACTCCCCTAAGTGTAGCCATTTGATCCAGGTTCGCTGCTGGTCTGCTACATAGTTCCTTAGATATCCTTCGATCCACTTGTTGACTATTTCTGTTTGCCCGTCACTCTGGGGGTGATAACTCGTACTAGTAGCCAGTTCGGTCCCCACCAATCTGAACAGTTCCTGCCAGAAGGAACCCGTGAATCTGCTATCCCGATCACTGACAATGGTCTTAGGTAACCTGTGTAGCCTGAAGACCTCCCTGAAGAATAACTCAGCTACTTGAGCTGTCGAGTAGTCTGATGATATCGAGAAGAAATGTGCAAACTTGGTCAGTCTGTCAACTACTACATATAAACAATCTCGCCCTTGGACCTTGGGCAAGCTTGTAATAAAGTCCATGGAGATGCTTTCCTACTTCTGTTCTGGAATCGGAAGTGGCTGGAGTAACCCTGCTGGATGGGTGTTCTCAATCTTGTTTTGTTGACAGATGCTACATTCCCGGACATGCTGCATAATCTTCCCCTTGAGGCCCTTCCATGAGAACCTCTCTCTGATCTGCCTGTAGGTCTTTAAGAAACCTTGATGCCCTGATAAAGGAGAATCGTGGGTTGCCTGAATGATCTTTTTCCTCAATGTGGATTCTGGAACGAGGTATATTCTGTCTTTGTAATAGATGATGTCATCCACAATCCTGTACCTGTCATCCTGAATTTGCCTGTCCAATAATTCGCAAGCGAATTTATTTTTGGAGTATTCCACTAAGAGAAGTGCCCTCCAATCCGTGGATATACTACTGAGAGATAATGGGGCTGTATGCCTGGATAATGCATGAGCTACTACATTAGTCTTACCTTTCACATACTCGATCTCGAAATCATAGGCTTGTACCTTGCTGACCCATTTCTGCTGTCGCTCATTTAGTTCCTTCTGCTCCAGGAAATACTTGAGGCTGTTATGATCGGTTTTGATTTTGAACTTACTGCCCACCAGGTACTGTCTGAATTTTGTGAGAGCATGCAAGATGGCCAGCATCTCCTTGTCATATATGGAGTAATGGTGCTCGTAGTTCTTCAGTTTACGGCTCTCAAATGCAAAAGGGGGATGATTTTGCATCAACACCGCTCCTAACCCTTCCCCTGAGGCATCACATTCTACCACAAAAGGTTGTGAGAAGTCTGGTGATGCTAGAACTGGACATGAACTCATAATAACCTTCATCTCCTCGAAAGTTTTCTGTGCTAAGTCTGTCCAAGTGAACGCTCCCTTCTTGGTGAGATCTGTGAGGGGTGCTGCAAATTGGGAGAATCCCTTGACGTACCGACGGTAATAAGTACACAGACCTAGGAACCCTCTCAACTCTGTAACTGTTTTTGGCGCAGGCCAATCTCTGATAGCCCAGATTTTCTCCATGTCAACCTGTACTCCTTTTGCATTGATTATGTGTCCTAAGTACAACATTTCCTTCATGCCAAACTCACACTTGGACATTTTTGCATATAGCGAATGCTCTTCTAAAATACTCAATGTTTCGTACAGGTGTTTCAGATGTTCTTCCCAGGTTTTGCTGTAAATCAGGTTGTCATCAAAGAATATAAGCAAAAATTTACATAGCTGTGTTTGGAAGGTGTGGTTCATGCATGACTGGAAAGTGGTCGGAGCATTGGTAAGTTCGAAGGGCATGACCGAAAACTCATAGTGACCATAATGACAGCGGAAAGCTGTTTTGGAGATGTCCTGGTCCCTTACCCTGATCTGATGGTACCCCGAGCGAAGATCGATCTTGGAGAAGTATTGAGCTCCCCGAAGCTCATCCATGAGTTCGTCAATTCTGGGAATTGGATACCTGTTCTTAATGGTCTTTTTGTTAAGTGCTCGATAATCGATGCACATTCGCAGTGTACCATCCTTCTTCTTGACCAGTACTACAGAGGATGCAAAGGGGCTAGAACTGGGCCGAATATATCCAAGCTCCAGTAATTCTTTGATGGTTTTCTCAATCTCATCCTTGTACCTTTTGGGATGCCGGTAAGGAGTGGTGATGACTGCTTGTGTTCCCTCCTCTAGCTCGATGATGTGTTCAAAACCTCGGTCTGGTGGTCTACCTGATGGAAGGTCCCGAAAAACCTTTTCGTGTTTCTGTAGCAAGGCTTGAATGTCACTTGGGTGTTGTGTGCTGGTCTCTGGGGGTTTCCTGAAGGTGACCAAACATTCTGCAGCCCATTCTATATCATCCTGTCGGAGCACTGCCTCCATTCTCTGTGATGAGATCGGTTTTGGGGGATAAGTGTTCATGCCCCTCAAAACTACCCTTTTGCCATCTGGCCCCTAGAACTCCATTTTTTCCATTGCCTTGTAGTCTGTAGTGTATTTCCCTATAGAATAAAGTCACTGAACACCCAATACTACATGAGTATCTGCTACATCCACTACATAGAAAGAGTTTGTCATCTGATAGTTACCTAAGGCAACATTCAGTTTTGGGATCCAGTAGTTGCACTCCATGCTGGAGTTCCCGGCTACTGCTACAGTGAATCCCTTGAACTTCTCTGTTGGAATACCTCTCTTGGCTACCCAAGCGGAGTCAATGAAATTGTGGGTGGCTCCCCCATCAATCAATACTCCCACTCTCTGACCCTGTACTACTCCCCTGACCCTGAGAGTATGGAATCTTGGTACTCCAGATAATGTAGCAATGACTCTCTCTGGTGTATCACCCTGGTGTGAATCCTCTTCTGTGGCCTCCTGCTCATCGTCGTCCTCATCACTGTCTGAATACACCTCAATGTAGTGGGCCTTCGCCTTCCCTGCACACCTGTGTCCTGGTACCCATGGTTCTTGACAGGTGAAGCATAGCTTCTTCCTTCTCAGGTCTTTCCTAGTGTCCTCATCTAACCAAGTTTTCTTGGGCACATCCTGCTGGAAAGGTTTCCTGTCCTTGTCCCTAACAGGAAAATTGGTTTTCAGCGGAAATTTGTTTTTGGGCACTGAATCCTGAAGATCCCTTGCCCTGCTAATAGCATCCTGCAGAGTGAGGGGTTTGTAGTGGCTCTATGAGGGCCTCAGTGAATAACATAGTCAATCTGCTCTCTGACACATCTGTTACCATAACGACTAGCCTTTGAAATTCGGAAATGAAAGCTTTTGCACTACCAGTCTGCTTGAGTTGAGCTAACTCCCTGAAATGGATCTCTGGATCTTTCCTATCAAACCTCTCTATGAGTTTCTGAGTGAACTCAACGTAAGAACGTATGGTGTTGTGACCCAATGTCACCAATCTGTGGTACCACCATTCGTGAGCTTCTCCGTCCAGGTGAAGTGTAGCCAACTTAATGGCGTCTGTTTCTGTCATGGGGTTGAGTTGGAAATAGGTATCCAACTTTTGGACCCATGTTCTCGCTGATCCTCCGCGAGTCCCATCAAAGTTTGGGATGGTTAACCTGCCCAAGGTCTTCTGTAGCTCATAGTTGTGATTGAAACCCTTGTTGAAATTCCTGGGCCTGTTCCTACTCTTCATGTTGCAGAAGTCCGAGAAAGACATGGCAGCATGAAACTCATCCCCTAAGTCTCTGTACTCCTGCAAATAAGCCCCAAAAGGCTCGCTAGGTTCTACCTGCATGACCGGGCCCCCTACTGTATTTTCCAAGAAGTGAGGCATGGTAGGCCTGATAGTAGGTCTGCTGTATATGTACGGAGTGTTCTGGATGTTAGTGTACACCATCTTTCCACTGCTGCTTGAAGATCCCCGATCTATCGGTGAGGGAGGTGTACTGTTGATCCCTGTTTCCGGTTTCGCTGATAGTTTCTTGATTGCATTGAGGACTTATTTTTGTCCTTTGGCTAAGTCTTGCAATGTAGAGACCAAGCTGCGAAACTCCATCCGATCCTCCTCTTCTCCCGTTCTTTTTCCCGTATCTGAATGTATACCTGTTTGTTCCATGTCTAAATTGGTATCTTCTAGTTGGATATCTTCAAATTCTTCTGTGTATCTACTCTCCCTCCTCCTATAGGTTACAAAAGGATCTCCTTCTGTATTCATCTACTTTTCATCTCTTAAGCCCACAGCTGGCCAAGAAAACAGCTCTGATACCACTGTAGTATCCCAAATCCCGATATTTTCTATTTCTAAGCAAAAAGGCTGATACAACTAGGCATGCAAACTGCCATGCAACAATCCCTATTTTATAGGAAAAATTAGGGTTAGGGTTTGTGAGATAGAAGGAACACTTACCACTAATAAGCCGACTGGATTGCTCCGGAGAAAGTATGCAAGCACTGAGAGTTGGATCAAAGATGAACTGATCTCCTCTGCTTACGGTGAACCCTCAGCAGCAAGACGTCCAGTCAGAAAAGGATGACGCCCTCAGGGAAGGAGGTGTCCGATGGAGCTGCGGATTTGCGGGGCTGATAGCCTTTCCGTGCCGGAGAGAATGCCTGATACAAGAGTGATTTCTGAGTCCTCTGGGTAGGATAGCAACTTGCTTCTGAGAGACAGCTGCTTACGCCCTTGGAATCCCGAAACTGCTGATAACTGTTCCGGATGAGCACGGATGGGTCTGATAATCACTGGGTACCGGAGTATGACGCTGATGATGAGAATGGTGCCTGAGTTTCGGAAGGAAACTGAGATCTGAAGGCCCCACAACTGATTAGGGCTTCCCGGCTGAAAACCTCCCCCTTTACGGCTGCACACGTGTCCCTACAACGATCTATACCATATGCTAGATAACTGATGAATGAATGAAGAACAAGTGGTGAACCAGTATGGCTTACCCTGAATAAGACTAGGGCAGATGTTTCACTGTCGAAATCTTGTTAGCTGAAGACTCCGTCTCCAACCCCAACTGCTGTGCTGCTATCCAAGAGCTCCCAAAATAATCATAATCCAAAGTGAAGTCTCCTCTCGCTTTATCCTCTATTTATAAAGTTCAACTGCGCAAAACCTAATCTTTGACCTAATTAGGTCACTTTATCTTCTAATTTGCCGTTGACTTGCATGCATGCGGATGGAGACTTAAAGAGTGCATGCATCATTAAATAATGCTTGGATGGCATGCACGAAGGTGGCCTTTGGCCCTGGTGGCCCTTCTTGACCAAATGATGATGCCCTAGATCTTCTATGGATGGCATCAGTCCTCAGCTAATTCCCTAGCTGTCAGTAACCGCTCGAACCCACAGGAATCACATAGGTTAGCGGTTTTGAGCCTCAAGACCTAATTGGAAGAGGACATTACACAATCTGAGATGGAAAAGAGATTTGTGCATACTCCTTCTCAAAGAGTACAAAAATTAAGACAATCAGTAACACAATCAGTTCCTTGTATAGCTGCAAAATTGTGATGTGAATCACATATCTTTCTTCCAATCTGATGCAGCACCTTCCCATATCTGATATGAGGCTGAAAAGACTGATATATTAGAAATATTATCATATGGAACAACAAAGACAAAGGCTTTAGTGTCTTCACGAGTATATGGGGCTAGACTAAGAAAAATATGAGCAACTAGGGAAAACTAATGAGTGTAAAAATCTAAATGATGAATGGACACCATAAGTGTTTAGAATAGATCCAAACATGTGTAAGATAAGTTCAATGATGACTAAGATCATATATAACCAACCAATGAATATTAGGCAAGACTTGAAACTATATAATATAAGTAACACTGCATAAGAAAGCAATGAGGAGTCAACTAGTGAACTTGGGGCTTGTATAGGCTTAGTGTATTCAGAGGTATGGTAGATGGTATGGATGGTGGTATGGATGGTGTCATGACATGCATATCATTCTGCAAACATGCTTCTAAACCAGAATTATAACCATTTGAATGGAGTGAGGAAGAGCTGCTTAAAGGCAAGTCAAGATTTAGTGAAAAATCACAATCATTGGGAGATGAATCTAAGAAATTGATAGGTGGATTATCAAAGAAAGAAATTGATATTTATGATTATGATATATCAAAAGATAAATCCATATCAAAGATGTGAGGAAATTATTTAACTCTGGCACTCAAGGCATAGTTTATATCACCTTGGAATTGCGCACTATGATAGTGTTCCAAAGAATCATCAAGATTCTCTAGCTCATCTGGAACTTCGATGTTGTGTTTCTCAAGACGCTGAGACATGATGTCCATATTCTTCTTGAAACATTTGTTCGCAAGATGAAATCCCTTGCTGTAGTAAGAACACTTGGATGTACTTCGTTTCTTCTTAACTTTCTTCATGGAATCTTCATCAATAGGCTTCGAACTTTCATCTTCAAATGCTGACTTTGGCTTCTTCTCTTTCACAATTTGCTTTTCTTTGCAATTGGTATTCTTTCTTCCTTGAACTATGAGAGCATGATCCTTGCCCTTGGACGATCTAAGAGCACCCATCTGGATCAATTTATCTTTCGCTTTTGTTAGTGAATCAAAGAATGTACTCAAAGAAGGCATTTTTCAATTAGAAATAGCAAGCCTAGTAGCATGAAAAGTAGACACAAAAACTGAGTATTCAGGACTCAATTTTGATAGAATGGAAATGATCAATTGATCTTCCTTTTTGTCAATCCCACATTCCTTGAGCAATAGAACAAGTGACTTGAATTTGGTAAAGAAACCTTCAATAGAATCAAAACTGATTCGACTCAATGAGAATAACTCATTCTGCAACTGATGCTCTCTTATCTCATCTTGAACTTCAAACAGAGACTCAAGTTTGGTCCATACTTGGTTTGGAGTGGTCAAACCATTAGATGAAAGAGTAGATACGGAGAAATAGAGGGGAAAAGCAATCCACAAGCTTCATCTAGCCTATTATGCCACTTAGCTTTCTCAACAACAAAATTTGGTTCATTTTCTAAAGCCACAGAAACTCTATAGAGCCCCTTATTGTGCAATAGAATGCCAATTTTGGCTTTCCATTCGTGATAGTTGAACGGAGTCAGGATCATAGCTGAAGAAGAATCCATACTGAGATGTTGATGTGCTCAAGAAGAAACTCTTTGCAACCTGCACAAATAAAACTAGGAGAAAATCTTGTAAGCTTAATAATAAGCTCTTCTTCAGAGAGGGATAGGAGACTGGATGCGCTCCGATAGAGAGAACAAATAGCTCTTCAACTCTGTTGAACTTGAACAACCTTGCGCTTTGATACCATGTAGAAAAAGAGCCTTGATGCAAAGAAGAAGCACAAGAGGTAGATCTTGCTACAAAGATAATTCTCACAAGTATGCACAAGGAAAATAGAGAGAAGAATAAAGAAACTGAATACAAGAGAAGTGATCCAATATCTTTCCAAGTATTATTGATCAAATGAATTGATTGATGAATCCATATTGAATTGATTGATTATTACAATAGTAATACAACCCGTTTCCCACCTACATCGACTAGGTGGCAACGTTATGTACATTACAGATGTACATATTGTACAATTTGCACCATGGAAAAATCCTAGGAGTTTTTCACTTAGCAGGGCAATTCTGCCCCTTTTGTACACGAAATGTCCGCTCCCTTGCGTGGGATAATTAATGTAACTTTATATGTCAGCATGGGTCATTCCTCTAAGGATGTCACCATGGACTTTATTATCAGGGAAGTCCTCTTCATCGAGTGTTTTTTTCCTCCTTCTAGTTAATTTTGTTAATTAACAATTTTAATTGGTTGGGTTTTTCACTCACCAATCCTCCAAAGTGGTGAATTGGCATTTTGATAATCAAGCCCATGAGGTGGCTAAGGTTTCAAGTTGTTGTCCATGACCATGATAGCCATATCTTGTAGTCTTAAGAAATTTCGTTAGGATTTTAATTTAATTTTTTTTTTTAATTAATTAACTTTACCATTTGACGGTTAATTAATTAAAGTTTTGATGTAATAATGTAATCTCTTGAACCTTGTCATTTTGTAATAGGGGCTATGAATGCAAATAAAAATGCTATGACACTCCCTAATCCATTGGTTTAAGTCCCATGTCATTCTGACAAGGGGTTAGGAAGTTAGACCAATTTTGGTTAAGACAATGTATTTTTTCATAGGATAAAAAATTAAATTATTTGATTTTGAAGGAAAAAAATCAAATAAGGCCATGGTAATTAAGTTTGGGCGGTGGCTAAGCATAGTCAAAATTTCATTTAAATAAACCCCCTCATGGTCAAAATAAATTTTTGAAGGTCTCCTACGTGGGGTGCCCCTCTTGTCGTAATAAAAGTTTAAAAATCAAGAAATAAAAAATCAAAATTTTAGTCGAAGGAGGCCCCTAATAAAAGATTAAAAAAAAAAGATAAAAAATAAAAAGATTAAAAAATAAAAGATAAAAAATAAAAGATTAAAGAATAAAAAGATAAAAGATTAAAAATAAAAGATAAAATAAAAGATTAAAGAATAAAAAAATAAAAATAAAAAGATAAAAATAAAAGATCAAAAAATAAAAACTTGAGTCAAAAGAGGCCCCACTTGAGTCATGGAAACCCTAGATTTAAGAGTTAAACTTCATTGTGACATGGATCTATCTTTTTGAACATTAATTTGAAGAGGCACCTTTGTTTATGATTGGTGGATGGCTTGCAAAGTCAACAAACTTAAATCTAAGGGTGGAGGAGAGCTAGAGTTTAGATCTATGTTTCGGACCCTTGATTTGGGAATGGGTTGGAGATCTTTTCAACTATAAAAGAGAGGCCCCTCCTCTCATTTTATCATCATTCTTTGGAGCATGGTTATGCTGCCAAACTACTCTCTTCTTCCTATCTTCTTTATTCTTCTCTCTCAAGTTTTATTTGGCTATTGTAATGTTGTTGCCCTATTGGGGTTTATAATACATCAATCTTTGGAGGATACATTTGTTGGTGCACCCATTTTGTGGTTTGAAGAGTGAGGTAACTGTTTATGGTTGTTTATTGTTGCATTATTTATCATAGAAGCTCTCCACAAAGGTTTTTGTGGAGAGACTTGTAGGTAGAAGTTTTTCTATTTGCACTTATGATTAACATTGTAAGATTTTGCAAAGGTTTTTACATGATTTATGGTGTTTTCATCTCTATGTGTGAGTTTTGCAGCTTAAGCTAAACACTTTGCAGAGATCCAAGCTTGGAAAAGTTCTCTCTCCAAGGCCTTAATCTCTAATCTTGTTTTCTGTTTTAGGAACTGGTATTTTTGTTATTGTTTAGTAGCAAAATCTAGTTTTCTTTAATAGATTCATGTTATATTTTTATTATATATTTCAGATTTGATTTCTTACTGTGTTTTAGGTGGCTGGAAATGCAATTTTCAACTCTCTAATATTCAATTTTCTGATATTTTAAAACCCAGATTTTTAGTGTAAAATTTCTGTATTTTTATTCTAACATTTTCTAACTTCCTTTTGAGTTTCCTGTGACAGACAGTGCAAAATGTCTTACCGACATTTTTGTCTCTGTATTTGCTTCAAAGTCCTTGCTTTTCAAGGCTTTCATTTTACGAGTACTGTTGATGTAATTGTAACTTCAGAATGTATTCATCCGTATTTCTTATGTATTGTAACCCGATGTTTATTCCGGGATGTATTGTAATGTATTTGAGTCATGTCATACCTCGATGTTTCGATCTGGAAGTTTCTATAATGAGAAAGTCATGTCAAGTCATTGTGGGTAACCCTCCTATTTGTAAAGGGTTAAAGTCTCCATAGTTGTGGGGCCCTTGGGTTATTAGACTATCCTAGTGAAGTCGACCCTAGGTGAGTCATTGTAAGTCAGGGCAAGAGTCCCCACCATTGTGTTACCCTCCTATTGGTCAGAGGAGGCAAAGTCCCCACAAGTGGTGGGGCACTAGGGTTATTAGACACTCCTAGAGATGTCGGCTCTAGTAAGTAATTGTTAAGTGAGGCCGACATGTTGGAGTGCACTTCAAGTGAACGGAAGAATATAAATAGAGAGTGAGAGCCTCTCTATTTATCACTTGCAACACATCACTCACTCACTCAAGTGTGGCGCATTAGTGAGGAAGGAAATACACTGGGACTAGACAAGAAGAAGACTACTGCTGTCGGGAGTGCATCTTACTGTTTTGGGGTCTTACCATTTTGTGCTGATTCTATCTCTGAGGAAGTTGCGGGGTTTTTTCCTTTATGGTTTCTCCGAGGAAAACTCTTTGTGTCTCTTGTCTCTTGTGATGTGCTTATGTTTTATTGCTGTGCTTGTTATTCTCTCAGTGAAAAGATCCTAAGATCATAATGCTAGCTTATATGATGAAAAACTAACATCTTATTAGAGCTAACCTGAGAAGAAGACATTGTGCAGCTGCAGAAGCTAGGGCTTCTTACTTTTTGGGTCTCTCTCCACAATCCATAAGCAAAAATATGCTAGGTTGACTCTCCACTGAAGGGCGCATCTTTCTGTCGAAGCGGAATTTGATTCCGAGCATTTTCAGTTTTCGATGTGGAAATTAGGGCGTTCTATAGAAGATGAATTTTTGAGTGAGCTCAGCATAGGATTGTTTTCCTCATCAAAACCGAAGTTTAAAGACCTGGATCAATAAATTTGGTTGGGTACAACTCCGGGAAAATCAAACCCTAGTTTGACCCCGAGCTAGGAAAAACCGTAAATACTAAAACTGATAAGTTTTGGTACAGTCGCTATATTCCGAGGTTGGTGAAGTCTCAGAAGCTGAAAATTGCAGGGGCCGAAGATAAAATCCTGATGAACACTGTGTCCAACACTCAGCCTCAGATTCGCTATATTATGGGAGATATGATCCCTCCAAGTTAGGGTTCCAGCCTCTTCCAGAATTCATTCCTAAACAGGACACCTGGGGAGAATTGCAATATCTTGGGCTACAGAGGTCCAAATGGAATTCCTGAAGATGTTCCAAAAAGGGCACGGACTGTACTTTCGGTGGTCCGAATATCAGACTCAGAAGATCAACCAGTGACACGTGGCATGCTGTACAACTTCGCTGTTCTGAACAGTCCTGTAACAGGTCGCCTTGGTAAAAGTATCATAAATCCCAAATGGGGAAACCAATTTTGATGAAACCTGCAGTGTTAAATCAGGGATAGGTGAGGCTACCTCAGTGCAAAATTTCAGACACGGAGGATCAGTAATTTCGGAGATATCACAGAAACAGTAACAGGCATTTCTGTAGAAGAAATTGGAAATCTAGGGCTTCCTATTCCGGGAGCTTCCCTCCACTGTTTTCAGAAAAGGAGTACATTGGACAACTCCATTTGAAGAGATCTATCTGTCTATCAAATCAGATCTGAAAGATTCCAAGTTTTGAAAATTAGGGTTTCTGTGACAAACCCTAGATCAGCTAGCTCCGGAACCAAGACGGACACCTCAAATCGGTAAGATCTAATCCTTTGCTATTTTCATTTGAGGTTCTCATTTCAAAGTAATCTATTACATCAGCTTGGTGAAGCTCATAACTTCCAAGCATAGAAGTATTTGATCTCTCTGAAGAAAATGGATTGGACACCTACATGAGTATAGAGGTTCCAGTTCCAGAGGGAGATGAGGCTAGAAGCCTTACACAAGAAGAACTTGGTCAAGGCCAAGAAGATCATTGCTGATTCAATCACGAATCAACTTGTACTACAAGTGTCTCCCTAAAGACACCAAAGATGTTTTGATTCCTTGACCAAGCTATTTGAAGGGAAGTATAGAAATCAGAATATGACCTTAAGAAGTAGTTGAAGGATGTGAAGATCCAGAATGCAGAGACCATGTCATCATAAGAGTCTTTCAAATCAAAGAACAACTTGAAGCGGTAAAAGAAGAAGTGAAGAATGCAGAAGTGATGATGGCCACTTTGAATGGCCTCCTAGGATCATAGGATTCATTCATTCGAGGAATGTGTGCCAGAAGAAAGTGATTACTTTCAGTAGACTCCGAGAAGAAGAAGAAGCTCGACTCATAAGAAGAGAAGAGAAGATGGGAGCAATTGAAGATCAAGCTCTCACCATCCAAAGAAGATCCCTCAAGTGATGAGGAATATGAAGATCTCAACTCTTGAAGAATTTCTTATCCACCCTAGCATTTGGATAAGAAACGATGCTATCATGAATGAAGACGACGATGAAGCTGAAGGCTCAAGAAGGAGTCTATCCATGAAACAAATAAAGATAAGTATTCAAGT
>LPNX010408536.1:180730-208162 GCA_001517045.1 Pseudotsuga menziesii | reverse complement strand
GTATGTTGCGACGGAGGAACAGATAGCTGATGTATTGACAAAGCCATTGGCTAGGCTGAAGTTCGAGTACTTCAGAGAGAGACTTGGTGTTCTCTAGATCAAGGTTCCCTCCAAGAGAATTGATGATACCCATAGCCATTCTGACATGGTGAGAGGATTGGTTCCTTCCATGGTCAGATGTAAGGGCTGAGCCATTCTATCATGGTGAAAGGATTTGGTTCCTTCCATGTTAGATATGAGTGCTGACTGCCATTCTGGGAATGGAGGCACCTGGTCAGTTACCAGGAACACTCAGTTCGGGACTGAGAGAGCCATTCTGACATGGTGAGAGGATTGGTTCCTTCCATGGTCAGATGTAAGGGCTGAACCATTCTGTTCATGGCTAAAGGATTTAGTTCATTCCATGTCAGATGTGAGTGTTGGCCATTCCGATGAGCAGGTCAGATGTAAGGGCAACTGCCACTCTCAGGGAGAGTGGAGGCACCTGGTCCGTTACCAGGTAGCTCAGTCAGGGACTGGGGGCCATTCTGACGAGGGTGTAGGATTCAGTTCCTACCAGGTCAGATGTGAGTGCATTCCATTCTGTCGAGTAGGACAGATGTAAGGGCAACTGCCACTCTCAAGGAGAGTGGAGGCACCTGGTCCGTTACCAGGTAGCTCAGTTAGGGACTGGGGGCCATTCTGACGAGGGTGTAGGATTCAGTTCCTACTAGGTCAGATGTGAGTGCAAGCCCTTCCATCACTGTGATAGGATGTGTTCTTGTCTGGATGGATGTAAATGCAGAGCCATTTCACAGATGGTAGTTGATGTGCCTACCATGCTGGTGAATGTGAGTGCTGGGCCTTTCTGATGTGATTGTAGTTTACTACATGATCAGATGTGAGTGCTGGGCGTGCCTTTCTGACGAGTAGGTCAGATATGAGTGCTGGGCGAAGACCTACCTGGTGGCTAGGCCTACAACCAGCATGAAAAAGGGCTGGCTCTGTAGAACTTCCTATGACGAGATAGTACACACATGATGATGACCAGAGGAGATCCAGATCGAGCTATGATCCAGATCCAGTTATGATGACTCCGAGAGATCCAGATCGAGAGATGATCCAGATCCAGCAGTGATGATCCAGATCGAGTGATGATCCAGATCCAGTCTAGTGATGATCCAGATTGAGTGATGATCCAGATCCAGTGATGTTGATCCAGATCAAGAGATGATCCAGATCTAGTGATGATGTCCGATGACGATCCAGATCGAGTGATGATCTAGATTCAGTGATGATGATCCCGATCGAGTGATGATCTAGATCCAGTGACGATGTTCCAGATTGAGTATGATCCAGTGACGATGTTCCAGATCGAGTATGATCTAGTGACGATGATCCAAATCCGATGATGAAGATGACTTGAAGATGAGATGACCCAGCTGATACAGAGAAGAAGACCAGTGCTGATAAATTGTGTCGAGTGAATACCTTCCTAGTTAAGAGGGAGTGTTGATGTAATTGTAACTTCAGAATGTATTCATCCGTATTTCTTATGTATTGTAACCCGATGTTTATTCCGGGATGTATTGTAATGTATTTGAGTCATGTCATACCCCGATGTTCCGATCGGGAAGTTTCTATAATGAGAAAGTCATGTCAAGTCATTGTGGGTAACCCTCCTATTTGTAAAGGGTTAAAGTCCCCACAGTTGTGGGGCCCTTGGGTTATTAGACTATCCTAGTGAAGTCGACCCTAGGTGAGTCATTGTAAGTCAAGGCAAGAGTCCCCACCATTGTGTTACCCTCCTATTGGTCAGAGAAGGCAAAGTCCCCACAAGTGGTGGGGCACTAGGGTTATTAGACACTCCTAGAGATGTCGGCTCTAGTAAGTAATTGTTAAGTGAGGCCGACATGTTGGAGTGCACTTCAAGTGAATGGAAGAATATAAATAGAGAGTGAGAGCCTCTCTATTTATCACTTGCAACACATCACTCACTCACTCAAGTGTGGTGCATTAGTGAGGAAGGAAATACACTGGGACTAGACAAGAAGAAGACTACTACTGTCGGGAGTGCATCTTACTATTTTGGGGTCTTACCATTTTGTGCTGATTCTATCTCTAAGGAAGTTGCGGGGTTTTCTCCTTTATGGTTTCCTCGAGGAAAACTCTTTGTGTCTCTTGTCTCTTGTGATGTGCTTATGTTTTATTGCTGTGCTTGTTATTCTCTCAGTGAAAAGATCCTAAGATCATAATGCTAGCTTATATGATGAAAAACTAACAAGTACATCTTGCAGGCATCTCAATTTCATTTTAGTACCTTGTACTTTCAAGTATAATATCTTTAAAGTACTGTGGCACGCTTGAGTAAAACATTGTTCAATCTTGTAGCTTGAAAGCAATTTGTCGTTTGATCTTTGGCATAGTAACTTGTTCATCCGGTGTATATCTTGTTTCTTTTCAGGTATCATTGTATATTTATTTAATCAATCTTTAGCACTTGTTCATATTGTGTAATTCATTTACATTGTTCATATTGTTAATATTGTAGACCTTACTTAACTTAGGCAATTGTGGATAATCATTCTTAATTCTCTTGTAAGTTTGTAACTTGTAATATTTTGAGTCCATTTAATCTAGGAACTGATCTTGTAACTTTGTAACCTTAATAAAATAAAATCCCTTTAACTAAAATGTTAATAAACCTTCCCGTAGGGACTACCCCCCTTGGCTCTGTTGGGATTTGGCCTAAACGAAGGAGTTGGTAGACTGTGGTGACAGTGGTCCCCAGCTCTAACTTGCCCCCAAGGACACACAAAGTGGGTTATAGACTTCCCCTTGTTCTAAAGTGTGTATTAGGCGGCAACACAACCTTATAAAGGAAAATTGAGTGGGTGGAAGACAACTCATGCTAGCTTATAAATTCTTACTAAATATGATATACCTCGATAGGTGTCTAAAGCACTTTCCAACTCTGTTAAGGACTTCACGAATTAGCTAAAGCATGAGTGAGTTGTCACGAGTGATGGAAAAAAATGCTAATCCTGGAATCTGGAGAGAAAATCATGGCGGGTGGGTTGGCAACAAAAGATGGCAGTTTCCTAGTTGACTAGCTTTACCTTATCCACTAAGAAGCTGGAATAAAACAAAATAAAGATGGAATTTGCAAAAAGACGCAGTTACTAATTCTTGCAGTGAATAAAGTAGATAGGATCAAACCAGAATCAGAATAAAAGCTCTCCTAGGGTATATATGGCAAGTGTTGACCATGTATTGCAAGTGGATGCCAACTATCTAGGCTAGTAGGTAGGAATTTAATAAAAAATGATTAAATATTTTTATCCAAAGTATTAAGTGGGTGTATAATATTCCCACAGTATATATGTGTAGCAACTAGAAAGTTTCGTTATTCTCGTTTAGTAACTACTTACCTAATTCAGCTAACTTCATAATTACGTGCAGTATAAAACTTATTTGACTTTATTATTACATATGACATACTTCACTTTGTGACATTATTACTTTATGACATAAAGTAACTTTACATAAACATTATAATATCTAACTGGCGATTCTTAGTGGCTGGTTCTTTATAAGTGCTCAGCTTCCATATGGAAGCAACTTCAAAATTAATGTTGCAAACATCGTGTCAACAAATATATCACTTATGGTCCGGAAAGAAACTTATCGGCAACATCGGGAAAAATATTGCAGACTTAAAAAATAAAAAAAATATTCTTTTTTTTGCAAATTTTTAAATATCTGAAGCAGCTCCCTCCCTCTAGGCCTTTTACGGGCAAATGTAGCAATGAATAACTCCTTTGTTCTCAATCCCCTGCTTGCCCTTTTCAAACTGGACTGAAAAATATAAAAAAATCCAAAAACCTCCTTACTTTACCGATATTTTGTTGATATATAGCAATATTTTCAAAATTTGAAAAAATCGCAATTTTTCCTGACAATAATATCACCAAGATGAGAGAATCATGATATATCGTGATGTTTGCAACACTGTTCATAATTCAATGATGATCGTCGACTTAATCTTTGAATGGCAGTTAGGTAGTGGACTTGTTGCACAATTTAACACTCTTATGATGCAAGGAATATCAACTACTAGACCTGCAAAATCTAAAGATTTACCCCTAAGTGTCACATGGATAGCTCTCTCTCTCTGTTTAGATCTCCTAAATCTCTTAGGAAAATCTAGACTAACCATGAGAGGTGTCCCCAACTAGATTTTCCAAGGTACTATTTAGAGATTTTCCACGTGCAAGCCTAAATAGGACAGTACAACATGGGGTAGCTTTCTCAAGTGCTAATCAAGCTGATTTATGATATATGAATAAGGATACTTAGGGAAATGAAGAGTTAAATTCAATATCCTTAGTTGGGATAGGATAAGACTAAAGGTCAAGTCCTAACAAAGATCCAATGACCTAAATAAGTTAATGGAGATTGAAAAAGGAAGGTTCAATGATCTAAGTATACTTAGGGAAGGTTTATGATATATGAATGAGGATACTTAGGGAAATGAAGAGTTAAATAATAAATTCAATATCCTTAGTTGGGATAGGATAAAACTAAAGGTCAAGTCCTAACAAAGATCCAATGACCTAAATAAGTTAATGGAGATTGAAAAAGGAAGGTTCAATGATCTAAGTGACCGAACAGATTTAAATAAATAATCATTTAACACATTGAATCAAGATTAATACACCATAAACATAAGATTTGCATAACACATGAAAGAGAGTTAGTCCAAGTTCAAGTGCAACACATGTTATGAATAAAATAGCATCAACATAATCAAATAAATATAACTTAGATTTAAATACGTGATTTAGTAATCCAAGTATAAGAGAAAGCACAAGATGTCGATAGCCAAGACCAAATTGAAAAGATTAATAAAGTATTGTTGGTGCTCCCTTGGGATGTGCCCACGGTACTTGGAAAATTTCCTTCTGATTATCAAATCACTTTAGGAAAAGGAGAGTTATTCGAAGAGTCTCTTCTTTAAATCTTCCTCTTTTTTAAAGAGGCAATTGTTGGCCTTGAGCAAAGGAAGCCTTTGCTAAAGGTCAAGACTAGGTTCGGTCTTGAGTTGGAAGTAATTGAGTGTAACAGTGTTGAATTATATAAGTTACTACCGACAGTAGTAAGCATGTAAAACCTGTTCAGATCAAATGCCAAAAGTTACAATAAATTACCCAAATCAGAATTCGACAATGCCACTATATATTTAGGAGCATTCAACACTTAATGAGCTTGCTGGAAATAAAATTGGCAGTAATAAATAAATTAGGATTCAGAACAACAAGCTAAAAGTGACTTCACAAGCTTGCTGGAAATTTAAATTGCAGCAATAATTAAATCAGAACAACAGTTGGATCTGCTACATGGAAAGGAATATTTGAATTTTGGATCGTACAACCATCTAACTATGTATTGAAAGTTGCCTATTGTATTTCTTTTTCCATTGGCTATCAACAGTGGGTTGAGAACTAGGGGTGGTGCAGGGTGTAAATATGTCATTAATCTTCTTCCTTTTTGATGTGGGTGTGTCTTCAAGTGGATTTAAATCTAAAGGGATCCTTAGAATGGTAAGTGGAGGAGGCTTCATAATTAGGCTGTCCAGTTCCACTTTCATGTATGGGAATCTCTCCTCTTCACCCTATCTCCTAGTTCATCCCTTTTGCTTTGGCTTTATCTACATGAAGTACTTCAATACAAGCTTGCAGTTGTGCTTTTATATCACCCAAGACTTTTAGGCATGCTTTAACTTGCCCTTGTATGCTTGCCAAGTGGCATTTCAACCTGTGTTGCTTCCCTCTTCCCTTGATTTCCTTTTGACAATGGTTCCATACAAATTTTCCATCAACCATTTGACAATGGTTTCATATATAGGTTCTCTGACATTTTTGATAGCCATGAGAATGTCTTTAATAATGTAAAGTAATTAAAAAAACTTGGCTACTTATATAACTTCAAATAATAATTAAATTTCTATAATACATCTCAAGATAGACTTTACTAATTTTTTAATTGTACAATGATGGCCCACATGATTAACTTAGAAGCCATTGCTAGAAACATCATTTAGTTCTACTTTTTTAACATGAGATAGGTTATATTTAAAAAGCCTCCCCTTAAAGGCAAGCCATATCTAACCTCCAGTGCATGGTTGAACTGATTAGCTCCAAATTGGTTTAAACGAGTGTGCTTGAACCTTTTTTATTTTTTAATTCATTAATATAGATAAATATTTCCATACTCAAATTGCCTTGATTTCCAACTACAAAACTTCAGAGCTTTGAAGCCAAAATCACAACTTTTGCCATTTGTACCTCAGTTATAAAAGCTGTGAATATGCATTTCATGTTTCTTGGCAGCTTTAGCAAATAATATTTAGTTTCCAAACTAGTCGACGTTGATGGATTGTGGATTGATTTGTTTGCACCTTAATTTAACATTAAATAGTATAACTTGAATACGTTAATACTTCATTTAGTGCTGTTTTCCTTCTTTGTCGTCTAGGGGCATTAAATCATTGGAGTTAACTTCTTGTAAAATGCTTTAAAGTTGCCAACATATTTATTCTTTTGATACTTGGACTTGAGTGTATATCTTTAGACGGTATATATCTTTTGACAGGATTTCATAAGATTTTATAATAGTTGCAGAAAATGAGGTTTCTTAGTGTGTATTGACTTTGCAGGTTGTCTTTCCAAGTTTTGGCGAGAGATATATATCAACAATTTTGTTCGAGTCCATTAAGGATGAATCTGAGAAAATGCAGGCAGAATCCTAATTTTAGAGTTTCTTTTGCAATGAATACATACCAATTGTGAGTGCACATTTCGAGGGCAGATATAGGAGTGCAGAAATTTTCTGAAGTTGCACAAAAAGCATGTAAAATGCAACGTGTAAATTGAAAATATATTTAGAACAATTTGATGACAAATCCTATATTTATGGGGAGCAATGGTCACATGCTAGATATGAAGATGTATGCATATTCAATTTTTCTGATTGAATGCTGCATATGAAACTCCGTAAAACTCGGTCAACAATTTAATTTTTCAGGGCTCTCTGCCCTCTAGGAACCTGGGTTATTATTGTGGAGATGCCCCGTCTCAACTACTGAACCACAGCCAGGTGGAACCATATTCATATTTCCACTGAGCGTTGCTTAGTGACAAAATTTTGAAATAGCCTATGAAAATTAATGTAATCAATCATTTTTGGCCGTTTATTGTTTTTGGTAAAATATTTTCTGAACCCGTGAGTTATATTTACTGGCATTATGTGGAAACATTTTTAACTTGCTTCATTCACCTTTTTGCTATCCACCCTCGTTGCAGGACACATTGGGGGAGCTCGTTATCGTCTCAGGTTCGCTTGGTATGGGTTTGGAAAAGAAAAGTTTATGTAACATTATTCAAATTCTATTTATGGTGTGCTTTTTAACCAAGTTACTTGGAAGTCGGAGGCAATTATATGCATAGTCAAAATTTTGTCGATGTCCCAGTATCTTTTTATCAATAAAAAACAATGGTGTCGGAAGAGAATTCAAATCTAATAACTACTTTTGCGAGTTAATAACCTTGGTGTAAAACAATATTATGAGCAGAATGCATTTACACAGTAATGACCATAAATTAGATAATTTATAACCCCTAGAAAAGAATTAAACTCTTAAATACCGCCATTCTAAAAGTTTTTGAAAGCAAACACTGAATCCAACACCTGTATATTGGCCTGCAGAACAAAACAGACACATAAGTATCTAATTGCCTAGTTAGAAGTGGGGAAGTCATGTTAAAGGCATTTGAGGGTATTCTTCTAAGAACTAGCATCTTTGACTGTATGTTACTATACGACCTAATGTGATTAGTTTGACAATAAGAACGCTATAAAATTTAAAACTGATTCTCTTTTCATATATTTATTACGGTGATTATGTAGAAGTTGCAGCTTTTCATATATTTATTACGGTGATTATGTAGAAGTTGCAAATAACAATGGCGAATTTTCACTATGCTTATCCAAACCATGTGTTTCAAATCATGTTTCATACTTCGTTATTAACCTTTGAAGTTTGGCTTTATACATATTCAATTTTTAATGGTTTGCTTGTGTTAGATATGCTCTTTTTTTAGGAATAACATTGTGGAAAACTTTATGGGTATTTCTCCATTACTTTGTTATTAACCTTTGAAGTTTGGCTTTATACACATTCGATTTTTAATGGTTTGCTTGTGTTAGATATGCTTTTTTTTTAGGAATAACATTGTGGAAAACTTTATGGGTATTTCTCCATTATTCATAGATGGTAAATGGAGTAAACCATGGGTCTCGATTATAGAGTCTAACTTTGAGGGGATCAAGAGAGTTGAATCTTTGACCTCCCCTACTTCAGGAAAGAGGTCTCACATTTGTCTCATTATTGCTTGAGCTAACCCTCAAAACTATGTGCTAGTTATATTTACCAAACAAAATCTCTACTTGTAAAATGTTAGAATATGAAGCTTACATGTACTATAAAGTCATTTGAGTGATTTAAGCTAAGTTAGGGTTTTTGGTATTATTACACCTCTCGAACTTCATTAAAGGTGAATCCCATTCTAACCAATGTTAGTATACAGGTATATAAAGCTTAATTTATTAAAATCAATGCACTATAAGTGACTACTAGCCATTAAGATTCATAATAAATAGGTAGATTAGATAGTTAGGTTATCTAATTACCCATGAGCTCTATAAAAGAGATTTGATTTTAATCATTAAAGTAAATTTAGGGTTTAAAATGGATCTTCTAATAAAAATATTAAAATAATAAAAACATATATAACTTCGACTAAATTATATAGTAAAGGTTAACTTATATGTTTTTATAAATAATAAATTTCAAATAAATTGATTTAATAGAAAGTTAAGAATTCAAAATAATAATGAAATGTTTAAATTATTCTACATAAACATAAATTAATAAATAATGTTGTAACAAAACCTTTAAAATTTTATCATATTTTATTTGGAATAATTCATAATTATTTAAATATATTACTATTTTTTTATATTTAATAAATTTAAAAATTAAAAAAAAACTAAAATTATATTTAAAAAATTCAAGTATGTTTATGCTAAATAATAAATAATAATAACTATATAATAATAATACATACCTATAAATATATCATATAATGCGTTAAACATATTATATAAGTCATCTCTTAAATAGAGTCGGGCACCTACCGGTGTGGGCACACTTGAGTTGGCTTAGGCACACGTTAGCAAGAATGTACCATATAAATACAAGTTTGGCACAAGTGCAAAAGGCATGAAAGTCACTTAAGTAAAAATCCAGGAGAAGTTAGTCGAGAGAAAGTAGCATCACTTGGGTGCAGTTCGTTGGGATGTGTTGTAACTAGATCTTGTTCTTAGTTTATCTGTTTTTTTTGTCCTAATTGTCAACTGTTGGTCTAAAATGATTTTACATTTTATGTTGATTTTAAGAACTTTTGACGATCAATAATTTTTGTTGGATTTAATGCTTTTAATGGTTGAATTATTTCATTCATTTAGTTTTAAGGTTTGTTTTTGGGCTTATTAATTAATATGTATATATTTAAGCTTTCAAAAATTTATAATAAAAGTTTATTCCAAGTTTTCTTTATAATCTAACCTTCATTTTTGAGTCATTTGTCAAATATTTTCATGAGGAGATTCCTATAGCAGCTCTGTTTTTTTTGTTTTTGTCATTATCATTGGGACCAGATTACGAGGTGATGGAAACGAATTATGGAAACCCAAAAGAGGTTTTTTTCCACAACAGACTCATTCACAAAAATCTCTTTCAGTTTTGCAACATCTGTTATCATTTGAGAGATTCGAATTCATCTTTGGGCCTATTTTCAGGGTTTGAATTATTTAATAATTTGTTGTTTTAGTCACAAATTTTTAGCACGTATTTCGATCAATTGAAGGGGAATTTTTAAAAACTAAAAGAAGTTTTTGTTTATAACAGACTCATTTAAAAAAAATTCTTTCAGTTTTTTCACAGGTGTCTCAGATCGAGAGATATGAAGGCGTCTTTGAGACCCAAATTTTCAGAAATTCGCCAAATTTTCCAAATCTGATTTACTATTTTTGGTTTGATTGTCTTTAAAGATTTTGAGTTATCATGTAACTAATTGATGTAACTGTTTCAAATTTCGACTTAGAAGGTAGTTATGGAACTACTTTACCTTGTTATTGATTATATATAAACTGATAAGCCCTTTTACTTGTCATGATTTTTCATTTCGATCTGGTTGATTGCTTAGTCTACAATTTCATTTCAAGTTTAAATGTTTATTCATGTAAATGTTTGTAGCCTATGGGTGGAATTAGTATTTCATGTGTAATGTTTATGGCTTATTGGGATGTGTTTGATCCTTAGTTTATCCAACTTGCATGATTCAGTTCTGTATTAGCTTGTGGATGTTTATTTTCTCTTTGCTGATGAAGTTTTTAAAACCAAAACCATAAACCAAAACCCTAAAAACCAATTTTATTCTATTTCATTTTGAGATTGTGTTAGTTTGTTTTGTGGTAGTCTACGAACAATTTCTAGCACTAACATCTTTGGCACCGTTGTCGGGGACAAAGCTGAAATACATCTTCCCTGGGATATCATTATTCATCTGATTTTGGGAGGTGAACAAAGTTATAAAATATTTTAGACTACAATTTTTCATCGGCGACTCCATGATTAAAGATTCCACTGCAAGGAGAATTTTGCAGAAAAATGAAGAAGCCAAATGGAAAGACTGGGTATCAGCTTATTACTTTCCTCCATGAGGTTTTGTTCTTATTCATCAGTTCTTTCCTGTCTTTTCCATTGCATGTCAAAAGAATTTTTTTGTTTTGTCTATTCCGATGATCATAAACCTTCAGGTACATATTCCTCTTTGGAAGAAAAAAGTCTGCATTCTTCTTGTTTTATTGATGTTGATTCTATTCCTTCATTTGAAATACATGTGCAACATGATATACATATACCCATATCTCTTGAACCTGATTATTCTGGTCATCTTGTAGAGAATAAAGCTGATCTATTACCTTCTACCATCACTGTTGAAACTTGCGAACAACTTGTTGAACCTCATTTTCAACTCACAGATTTTCAGTCTAGACTCAGACATAAGATGTCTAAACCTCTTAGGCTGCCATCTCTCTTACATCTTTACTCTTCCTACTTTGTTGAATATCTTCCCCATTTTACTGGAAAAGACCATATTACAGCAGAGAAACATTTAGGATCTTTTCATAATTTCATTGATAATTTTGAAATCATGCATCAGGATGTTGTCATGAGGTTATTTTTGAAATCATTTGTTGGAGATGTCGGGTTTTGGTTCTGAAATTTAAAAGCTGATTCAATTAGATTGTGGGAAGAGTTACATTATGTCTTTTTGAAGTATTGGGGTAAGAATAAATCTTATGATCAATTTCTTTCCAAATTTTATAGTTTGAAAAGGGAGAATGATGAGCTAATTACTAAATTTAATTGGAGGTTTCAAAGTTTTTATATCAGTATGCCTACGGAGATCAGACCTTCGGAAAAACTTGCTATGGTATATTATGCTATGGCTCAACATTCAAAGCTTGCCTTTTTTCTATTAGAAAATAAATCATCATCTTTAAGACAATTATTTGAGGATGCAAAAGGAGTGGAGGAGAACATCCAAGCTTGCAAAATGCTTTGAGATCAGGCTCATGTTGAAGATATACAAGCTTATGAACAGGAAGAAGAACATAGGTATCATTCACATTTAAGACAATTTTCTTCATTATTTTTAGATTTTCATATAAACAAGGATATAAATGATGCTTGTGTTGATTCTTCATACCAGTTTGCTAACTTTTTAGATGATAATATACTTTCAGTGGATTATAGTAGAAATTTCCTAGCTCCTACTACGAGATTATCATGTTATGAAGAAAAAGTTGTTGCTCTTCAACCTCTTACTATTGATATAAGAAATAAGCTGCCATTCTTGACTTATGGTCACTTTCAGAATTTTATTTGTTCAAGTTTTGGTCAAGGGTTTTATTTAAAGGTTGAGAAGCAGTTTGAAGAGCCCTTGGTTTCCATTTTTGAACCAAAGTTTAAAAAGAACAGCAATGGAGAGGAAGATAATGCTTCACTTAATGAAGACATTGAAGTTTTAAATCAGAAATTTCATGATCAGTAGAAACCGATTGTAGGCGAATTATATTCCAAACTTTTTACTAAACAAGAAAAAAATTTGAATTGCTTTGACTCTCAATTTGATAGCAACCAGACTATAGATACTTTGAATGTAATATTAGATGTGTCTAATATCCATGGTCGTGATAACTTTGTTGCTCAAAACCATTATGAAAAAATGCCAAATTTTTTATGGATATAAAGAAATACTACAACCATTCTTTCAGTCCTCATTAGTTAAGCAACACTCTTCGGCAATCAGTCAGCTTGAGTTAGTGGAAGATATAAAACAGGTTGAGCTCAACAGAGTCGAAGATTTTATATATTTTTCTCTTATTGCATTATCTGATGGAGTATTGAGAATTGAGGATACCCATTTGCAGTCCATTCTTTTTGAACAACATGAAGGAATGATTTTGCATGAGTTTTATGATCCCGTGGCTTCTTGGATGGAGTTGTATTTTTCAAAGGTTTCTAATGCTCCAGCTTTTGGCATACTTCCTATTTCCAGTCATAAGTATCAGCTGCCTACAGACTTTTTATTGAATTTATCACATCTTTTGTGGGTCTTCTCAAACAATAGCATGCATGGAATTGTGATTCTCAGTCAAATGGTTTCTTGGCTTCACTGAGAGTATGATTACACTTGTTTGGGTTGTTTCCTTAGATTAGAAGTAGGATTAAATAACAGAATAAGTTTGCTATACGAGCATGTAGATTCTTTTCAGTATGCTGGTTGTAGCAGTATTTTGTCATTTCAGAGGTATGTGTTTAGAGTTTGAGAAAGTTGCAGACATTTGGTAAATGACTCCATCACCCAATCAATAAAGCACAAGGTCTATAGATTCTTGAAGCCTCACAAGGAGGACGTCATCTTGCAACAAGAGCCAAATGTTATAACTAGAACTTATTCTTAGTTTATCTTTTCTTTTTGTCATAATTTTCAAGCATTGGTTTAAAATGATTTTACATTTTATATTGATTTTAAGAACTTTTGACAATCAGTAATTTTTGTTGGATTTAATGCTTTTAATGGTTGAATTATTTCATTAATTTAGTTTTAAGGTTTGTCTTTTGGGTTTATTAGTTAATATGTATATCTTTAAGCTTTCAAAAACTTATAATAAAAGTTTATTTCAAGTTTTCTTTATTATCTAACCCTCATTTTTGAGTCCTTTGTCAAATATTTTCATGAGGAGATTCCTGTAGTAGCTCTGTTTTTCCCGTTTTTGTCATTATCATTGGGACCAGATTACGAGGTGATGAAAACGAATTCTGGAAAACCAAAAGAGGTTATTTTTCACAAGAGACTCATTCACAAAAACCTCTCTTAGTTTTGCAACATCTGCTATCATTTGAAAAGTTCAAATTCATCTTTGGGGCCTATTTTCAGGGTTTGCATTAGAGGAAATTTCAACTCAAAATGGGCCTTTTAACTTTTATTCAAATTCCATGTCATCATGTGTTAGCCAATGAAATTGCTTTAAATTTGAAATACCGTATAGGTCTTGAACACTTTTTTAATATAAATTTGGGGATAGCATCATAAAAAAAACTACTTTTTTTGTTTGTATTTTTGACATATCTCCCTGTGTTTTTACTCAAATTTTGATTGGAAGAGCTTGTTGGATGCGGAATTAAATTCCTCATCCAACGAGTACCCACTCGGCATACTTTTGACGGACCCCGCTACCCCAAAAACAAGAAATACCTGGAAAAACGAAATGATGATGTCATCATTTCGTTTTTCCAGGTATTTCTTGTTTTTGGGGTAGCGGGGTTCGTCAAAAGTATGCCGAGTCATCATTTTGTTTTTCCAGGTATTTCTTGTTTTTGGGGTAGCGGGGTCCGTCAAAAGTATGCCGAGTGGATACTCGTTGGATGCGGAATTTAATTCCGCATCCAACGAGTTCTCGCGATCGAAATTTGAGTAAAAACACAGGGAGATATGTCAAAAATACAAACAAAAAAGTAGTTTTTTTCTTTTCTTCCTCCAAAATTAATAAATATTATTTTATTAGTTCATTTTAAGAGGCCCATTTTGAGTTGAAATTTCCTCTAATGAACTATTTAATAATTTCATGTTTCAGTCACAATTTTTTAGCACGTATTTCGATCAATTTAAGGGGAATTTTTAAAAACCAAGAGACGTTTTTGTTCATAATAGACTCATTTAAAAAAACCTCTCTCAGGTTTTGCATAGGTGTCCCAGATCGAGAGATATGAAGGCGTCTTTGAGACCCAAATTTCCAGAAATTCGCCAAATTTCCCCAAATCCGATTTACTATTTTTGGGTTAATTGTTTTTAAATATTTTGAGTTATCATGTAACTAATTGATGTAACTGTTTCAAATTTCGACCTAGAAGGTAGTTATGTAACTACTTTACCTTTGTAATGATAAAAGGAAGAAAACATACAGTTTTGGGGTTGGATTTTTCACTCAAGGAGAGGCTTTTGGAGCTTTGATTTCTCAAGCTAGTATTTATAACTTTTATGTAAGTGGATGACTGTTATTGATTATATATAAACTGATAAGCCCTTTTACTTTTCATGATTTTTTATTTCTGATCTGGTTGATTGCTCAGTCTACAATTTCATTTCCTGTTTAAATGTTTATTCATGTAAATGCTTGTAGCCTGTGGGTGGAATTAGTATTTTATGTGTAATGTTTATGGCTTATTGGGATGTGTTTGATCCCCAGTTTATCCAACTTGCATGATTCAGTTTTGTGTTAGCTTGTGGATGTTTATTTCCTCCTTGTTGATGAAGTTTTTAAAACCAAAACCATAAACCAAAACCCTAAAAACTAATTTTATTCTATTTCATTTTGAGATTGTGTTAGCTTGTTCTTATGGTAGTCTAGGAGCAATTTCTAGCACTAACAGGATGCAACAACATGGCTTGGGTGTAGTTTATTAGGACACAGTAGCATGACTTCGTCGCAATCTATTGGGACATAATAGCGTGAACTCGGTGTTGTCTATCAAGACATAGTAGCACGAGTTGGGCACGGTTTGTCAGGACAAAGCAACACAAGTTGGGTGTTGTCTGTCGAGACGGGTAGAATGAGTTGGGTACAATCTATTGGATAGAGTAACATGACTTGGGCTTAGTCTATTAGGGTAGAGTATCATTACTTAGGCGCAATTTGTAGGGTCAGAATAGCACGAGTTGGGCGTAGTTCTTTGGGTTAGAGTAGCATGAGTTGGGCGCAATTTTGTTGTGTTAGAGTAGCACAACTTGGGCGCACTTCCAGGAGCAGTTTGTCAGGACTGAGTGGTGTGACTTGGATGTATAGAGTGACTAATGTATTTAAGCTGGATGTGCACACTTGGTACTAAGTAGGAAAACTAAATTACATAGGGCTTGACACAATGAAGAAGTTGGGACGTATGTTAAGGTAGTTCCACGGAGGTGACAATGGTTGGATGTGCAGGTGCTGAGGGGCATCTTGGGGGCCTGGACCATCTTAGGCATAGCATTGTATGGGCATCGTTTCAGATCTATTATATATATGTATATGAGTGTTTGTCAAGTTGGATGCACTCCTTTGTTGTATCTTGTGCTATATGTAACTTTCTTCATAAATAGTTTGGGTGATTGGTTTGGGCACCACCATACTTGTTGTCTATTGCATATATTGCTAGATACTTGTACTGTGATGTTCATGTATAATGCTTAATGGTATAATTGGTTAAGTGTTGAACCATTGTATTGCAAGTGATTGTTGGGTAAGTCAAGTAGAGGCTTGCAACAACCTAATAGATTGTAGCTTAAGGCATAGTTATGGGCAGACCTTGAGTGAAGAGGTGTAGTCTGAGTGTAATAGTCACAAGTAGGTGAAGCCCTTGCAGATGAGGCATGCCAATGCTGCACATCCCTTGGAGTTGAAAATGAGAAAATTGGGGCACTACTCCTAGGGTCATGACAATTAGTATCAGAGCAACTTCACCACTTCTGAGCAAGAAAGTTGGTGGAGTGCATCAATCAGGCAGAGTCAGGTGGACATTTTGTAGTTGTGACCGAAACCGAAACCATGGTTCTGAAGTGTGGTCATAGGAATAGAACAAACTAAAGTGTAAGTGTGGAAACTTGTGTGGGACACTTTGAGCAAAAGAAGGCTGTGTATAAAAACGCAATGCTTTGCAACATTGGTGTGGAGGGTGACAGGTCGTGGTAAAAGCAAGTTTGGTGGAACTTGCATTGGATTCTTTGGAAGAGTAAGTACAAGAGGTCCCATGCTAGGGAAGCACCATGGAAAGCATAGAAGAATAAACAGAATTCAAGTTGAACACCATGGAGGTGGATTGGGACAGAATGAAACAAAAGTTCAAGAATTCATGCCAAGACCATGAGATAAGGTTAGCATAGATCAATGCATAGATTGGAGTTGGGATGAAGGAATCGAAGGCATTGGTAGTCCAAGTGGATACTTGGGTGCAAAAAACATCTGAACTGGTTTCATTCAGAGTAGTGGATGAGACCCATGACAAAAATGTGAAGCAACACGTAATTTTATTGAAAAAAGGTGAGCTTATTGCATGTTTTGTTTGTGGACATAACCACTTTGCGAGTGGGTGTTCTTTGAAGTGGTGGTTGGTATCCATGGGGGATTCCCAAATAGCCTGCACTTTGAAGGAGAAGTCGGTAGCATTGAAAGATACGTCGATGCATGAGACTTCAAAATCAGAGTAGAGAGTTTTGAGTTCCTTGACAAAAAGTCTAGGCAAGTTCGCAAAAGGGGGCTCTGAACGTGCCTTGCATGATGAAGACATGCAAGCACTTTGTTTTGTGAGTTGAAGATGGCAACATTGATAGACACTAGCGCCATCCACAACTTTGTGAGTGAGAAGACCATGAAGGGACTTGATTGTAAATTTGAGAGTTGCATAACTATGGTGAAGGTAGCAAACTCAGTAGTTGAACCAGCAGCGGGTGTAGTCTATTCGACATCATTGAAAGTGGGAAATTTGCTTGGTACTTTGGATCTAGAAGTGATTCCCATGGATGATCAGAATGTGGTCTTAGGGAAAGATTTTCTAAAGCAAGCTCAAGCAATCCTAGTGTTGCACATGAATAGTTTAGTGTTTATGAACGAAGCTAGGAGTTGCGTTCTGTTGATGGTGACTAGAAGGAAGTTGGGATGGATGTCGAGAATTTCTTCCATTAGGTTGAATGAGGCAACCAATAAACCCATGGATATGCCTTAAGTTTCTGCACAAGGTTTTGACCAAATAAGACTTGGACACACATGTTGGTGTTGTTCAAGCAAACAAAAAGTTGGAAACATTGGAAACACATGTTCTTTCATCCTCAAGGGATGAATAGTTGGGCACTTTGTAGTTGAAGCAAGTTGTTAGAGGATACTTGCTCCAACAAGAGAAGCAGATGCTTGTGGTGAGGGCTCCATGTGTGGAGGCACTTGAACACCAAGACTCTCAACTACAGGACAATGAAAGAGTTAAAGGGAGATCTTGCGAAGTGAAGCGTGAGTTGAGTGCACTTCAACTCAAGGATGGCTTACAGGTTGAGATCACCAAAATATCTATTTTGGAAGGCACACGGGGCTTAGAGACAGAGCACACAAATGTGGAAAGTGAATACTTTCTTGAGCGAGATGCAACATAGATTCTGTTTTTATTACAAAGAAGCTATGGGAATATGAGACTTTGAAATGGTGATAGAATGATTGGTAAGATTGGGTGTCGACTGTTGGAAAAGGAAGCAGTTCTGAAATATGTAAGTGAAGAAATGAGCTGTCGTGTTGATGGAAGTGGTTTGTCTAGCTATTTTTGGGTACCCTGCTTTTGTTGGTTGATGATTCTTTGCGACAAAGCCTCCTTCCCAAGAGTGGGTTAGTAGGGTGGCAAGGTGCCAAGAAAAGGTGCCTTGACCAAAAACATGAGTTGGCTAAGAGAAGTAGACATAGCATATTCTGAAGGAAAGGAGATGGCTTTCCTTTCTTCAAGAGTGTTACAACAATGGATTGAATTGTGGATGGAAGTGACAGATTTGGCTTGAAGAGATGCATTTTTGTGTGTTTGGGCACAACGATTAGACTGATCACCCAACTTGTTCAAAGCGTGATATGATCTGATGCATGGAAGCATGACAAAGTTGGACACATGACATAAGCAAGAGTAGGCCATTGATGTGATCGTGGACATCCCGAGTGACCTTCTTATGAAGGCTAAGTTGTGGAAATAACTAAAGGAAACGAAAACATCAATAGGCTGCTACAATGGTGAGCTTTGAGAACCATTGTTTTTAGTGCTGTGAAATTTTAACCGGGGGCACCATAATTTGGGGTTTTCAAGCAATGCAAAGGTTGCAACAAGAAATTGGTGTTTCTAGTAGAATGGAGTTATGGAGGTTTTGGAAACAATGAGATGTGGCTCTTGTAGAAAAAATGTTTGCGGACAACAGACTTGGGTTTCTCTTAAAGGTGTTGTTGGGGGCTACAATAACTGAGTGGGGGAAGATGTTGCGACCTTATCATAAAGGATGAGTGCCCTTCCCTTAACATGTGCCGAAGGAACATGGGGGCTTAATAGCGGTCGAGTGTAGATTTGGGTGCACTAGACTTGCAAGGCACCTTGGTAGCATGGCAAGGGGTAGACCAATGTTTTGGTTGAGTGTGGATCTTATCACACTTAACTTGTGCATACATGGGTGTGGCTTGCAGTAATGCGTGGAGGCATAGTGAGAGCACAGTTCCCGCACACTCGAAAGGACTAAGTGTTATCTCCAGCAAAGGATTTATAATTTAGGGGTTGCACGAGACTTGGGGCTCATTGAGATGGATGCATTGATCGAAGGAACCCATTCGTTGGGTTGGATTGCAAAGATGACACTTACTTGCATAGCACATTGTCCAATTGTGGGAGTTGGGAACACTTGAGTTGGTTTGGGCACTCTACGGCAAGGGCGCACCATATAAATACAAGTTGGGCACAAGTGCAAAAGGCATGGAAGTCATTCGAGTAAAAATCCAAGAGAAGTTAGTTGAGAGAAAGTAGTATGACTTGGGTATAGTTCGTCGTGATGCAATAACATGGCTTGGGTGTAGTAGCACAACATGGGTGCAATCTGTTGAGATGCAATAACATGAGCTGGGTGCAATCTTTCGAGATGAAGTGACATGAGTTGGGCGTAGTTTACTAGGACAAAGTAGCATGAGTTGGGAATTGTCTACCGAGATAGAGTAGCGTGAGTTGCGTGTAGTTTGTTGAGATGAAGTAGCATGACTTGGGCATAGTTTTTCGGGTTGGAGTAGCATGAGTTGGTCGCACTTTCTGGATCAAAGTAGCACAAGTTGGGTGCACTTTGCCAAATCAAAGTAGTATGACTTGGGTGGGGCCTCCAAGAGAAGTTTGTTGAGACCGAGTAGTGTGACTTGGGCACATTGGGTGACTGACGTAGTCAAGACATATGGGTGCACTTGTTACTGAGGAGGAGTACTAAAGTATGTAGGAATTGACACAATGAAGAAGTTAGGATGTGTGTTGAGACATTTCTAAGGAGGCAACATAGGTTGAATGTGCAGGAAGTGAGAGACATCTTAGGGGACTAGACTATCTTGGGTAGAGATTTGTATGGGTATTGTCTTGGATCTGTTGTATATATGTATATGATTGTTTGCCGGCTTGGGCATGCTGCTTTGTTGTATATTGTACTATATGTAATTTCTACACCAAAATCTCGTCATCATGAGCCATGTGTCAACTTTTTGCCTAAATCCCTAAAGTTCCCTTAGCTAAAGTGCATCGAGTCTGAGGTTGTCCTTAGTATTTTAGCTCCCCTGAGTAGGTTCGTGCTCCTCCCCTTGTATGGTCACCAAATTTATTAGCAGATAAATCTACCTAGCGGAATCAAACAAGATCTCCCTAGTCCAAGTGGATCTAGAACAAATCAAGTACATAATACAATCTACTTTCCTAGATCAATAGAGATGCAAGTTAATAGATAGATCACTTACTTGAGGTCTACATATCATTTTCGTCTTTGTTGATCCAAGCTCTAGAACTCTAAGATCTCAAGCTACAAAACCCTGTAGAGAAAATGGAAACAAGCAAAAAGTACAAGCATATCTAGATATGAATTGATCTAAGATAATAGTTAAGGAAGAAATCTCTAAACATTATCAACACAACAATATTTATGGAAAGAGTTTATATTACTGTAATAAAGGGAAATACATAGAGAAAGAATGTCATAACCTAAGCCCCAACGTTGCAACCTTCCATCCAACAATCCAATCCAAGCCTCCAAAAAATGATAGTTTGCTTCCTAAAGGATGAGTAGGGATCACCTAAAAAATTCCACCAGCATAATAGTACTATAGTCCTTCCTCCCTTCACAATGGAGAGAGGGTTCGTATTTATAAGGCTAAAGGGATAGAGTATGTTGAAGATTAAGATAAGAGGTCTAAGGGATCCTCCCATTAGGTTAGGGAACTGAATTCCACCTCACCTAGAAGTTAGGATGACCCTCCACCTCCTCTAACCTCGAGAAGGGCCTCGAAGCTTTGAATTATGCACTCTATTCACTCCTGGCGCACCATGCATGAAGAGATAGAGCGCCAAAGTAGGGATGGCGCACCTTGCAATAAGGTTAAGTGTATTAGTGACACATTTTTACAGAGAGAAACTTCCTATGGCTTGAGGTATACCAAAACAGATTGAATGACACCAGAAATCAATCCATTCCAATATGAAAGAGAAATAAATGCATCTAACACTAAGGGATATGAAGCGTACCTTATTCCAGACGGTTGATGTAGATCCTCGTTGAGATTTTCCAACACGCTTGCATTCACAATTCGCTCTCAACAACAGCAAATGAGACAAGCATGCTATATATAAAAGTGTTAGGCGCAACATATATAAACCATCATGTATAAGAAAATAACTACATCCATGGACAAAATATTCATAGTTATGTACATGCATTGGATAGGAAATGGATATTTCTATTAGTAAAACAGAGATAGAACACTTACAAACTCTGTCGGCACTTCTGCGAATGTAAGAAACCGAGTCCTCCACCACTTCAATCCTCCATCATAATGGAAAGATTACAAAGCAAAGAAATCTTGAGAAGAGTAGCACTGTGTGCTCCAAAAGGACAAAGGGATGCAGACTCAAGCATAAACAAGTGAGGCAACAATGAACTATAGTTTCCTTGCTCTCCAAATTCTCCTCCTTCAACGCATACAAGACGCTCAATCTATAGCCCTCCAACTGGGAAATGGAGGGTCGAGTCCGGGCGTTCTCAAGGCATATGGAAGGAAAAGAGTCAAGTTATTCGAGACTCTATGAGGAAAACTCCAAATTTTTTGTCTTCATGCACACTTCTCAATGAATGCGGGTATTGGCTCAAAAGCTACGTGTACACATAGATATTGAATTAAAATTCACGTATACACATAAACATGTGTTTTTTGGGACTTTGTTGGGACATCAAAGTATAATTTGAGCAAAGGGGGTCCAAGGAGTCTGCAGAGGGACATGGAAGGCCATAAAGGTGTGATTTACCAAGTGTGGTAAAATCAGCTATAACAAATGCTCCCTAATGTGTGAGGTCAGAGGGGTAACATGATGGTCGAAATACATTATATCCATCCTATAAGTGGAGTAATGAAGACCTACGTGGAAGAACCAACCACTCATCAATACAATACAATGATAAGTCTCTGCATGTGACTGCAAATATACATGTAGCAGTCCCGGATACATAAGAGTAGAATGGCCATGAATAGGCATGATATACAAATGTCATGTGTGGTCGTCCCCACATACAATATACAATGAACAAGATCTCCATAATAGATGAAAATATCTAGTAATATATTGGAATCTGGTCATGAGAGATGACATCTCATAAATATTGGAACGATTAATGAGGTAGCATATGTGGAATGCAACCAAGCTGTTATACAGCTGAATGGCACCTCTTCGTTTGAGTGCTGATATACTTCATGTCGGCACACAAAAGGACACTTATGGATAGAGGTTTGCCCATTTCCACTATAACTTGGCTCATCAGAAAATACATTGCCTATATGCCCAGCTGATTACTTTGCCATTTTGTGATTTTGAGTTGCATACGCGACTATCTCTATTGACATGTCACGCATCATGCGCGAGTCTCATGTTTAGCAGGTCGCGCATACTTGTATGCGCGGGTTGCCTTTGTATAGAGTTGCGTATCATACGCGGGTTGTCTTACTACAGACCCGTGTATGCCTTCCTCAAAATTAATATTTAAAAACACGAGTTAATGGGAGATTTGTTTACTTATTTACCTTAATCCCATTAACTGCTATAACCTCCCTAACCTTCGAGAACTGCCTCATTTCCTTCAGATAAATAGAGGCCTTGGGGAGGGTGTTAGGGGTAATACTTGGAGAGCAAAGTTATGCTGGTGGATTGTCTACAGAATCTTTGGAGCAGAGAAACTCAGAGTCCTTTGGTGACAGAGGAGTCCCTTGTTCAAACGTTGGGTTGTAACCTAAACTCCCTCTATTATTGTTAATAAAGCAGAGAACTTCTTCCATATTGTGTTTCATGTGTTGTGGATTGGTAAATGTTTACATTTCATTATAATATATGATTTGCCTAACCTGCATATTTATATATGAATCATACTGTATTTGGAAGAATCTTTGTTAACAGGTGAAGGAGGAACTATCCTGGAGACTTGGGAAGAAGAACAAAAGAGGAGGAAGATAGCTTGGATCAACCTTCGTTTAATACAAGTAAGTCCTGCTACTTTCCTATTTCCTGTTTTGTACTTTCATAAGTCAAATTGTCTGCAAGTGTTAGAGTATGTTGGTAACCCCCAGACCTAGGTTATTAGGTGAATTATCCATTACAACAGAACTGGCGACTATACTGGGGAAGCCAAGTCTGCTTTAGGTCTTTTTCTGTTGTCCTGACCAGTGATTGCTCGAAGTCTTGTTTGTGATCTTTTGTCCTGCTTTCTTACATACTTACAGCATTTGAAGGTCTTGGTTTTTCTCTGTTTTCTGAGAAATTTTCATACCCATGCGTGGGTTGTCTGTCTAGACAGTCGCGTATGCTGAGTTGAATTCGCGGGTTGTCATATAGAACAGTCGCGTATCATTCGCGACCTGCTCTACTACACAGTCGCGTATACTCCTAAAAACTGTGATTTTTGTGTTGAAGTTTGCTTGTTCTTTGGCCTTCTATAAGTCCTATTTTTGGTTAAGACTTTCTTTAAGAGTCTTGTATAGTTGTCTGAGTATATCAGGTGATCACATATTCAGTGCTTTGTGAAGCCCTTGGGTTCTTTTTACTTGTTTTTATTTACTGTCTACATCTTGAAACATTCTGGCCTGTTTGGGTTGTTCGTGTGAGTGCCTGAGTCTAGATCAGTGATCAGGGTCTTAGACTCTGTTTGTCCAGTCTGATTTCTGTCAGTTATTGGTTTGCACCTGCTTGTTTAAAAGTCTGTAGTGATTTCTTGATCATTGTTTGCACCCAAGTTGAGGTCTTAGTCTACTTTCTTGTTGGCCTTTGGTCCTGTATGCCTGTTAGTTTCAGTTTGTGTCTTTTTTACAGTTTATAAGTGTCAAGTTTACTAAAGCATTGCATGTACCCATGCATAGTAGTTTTTTGAGCATTTTTTAAAGTGGAAAAACAAAACATAGTTATCTTTTGCATTGTAATTTTTGCATAAAGTAGTGTTTGATTTTCAGTTTAAAGAATTTTTATCTCAGAAAAATACAAAAACATATAGGCTTAGTTTCTCTTATTTAGTGCTGTTAGTTCATCAATATATTTAAAAAAAATAAAAATGAAAAGGAGTTTATTTTATAGTGTTAGATTGCTTTAGATGCACCTTTATTTCATCTATTTTCTACTGAGTCAAAACACCATACATTCCATCACTACCACTTCCTTTGAGTAAAGAACAGCCCTTAAAATTAACGCTTAAATTTAAAATCTATTAGTAAGTTTTTATTTTTAGGGCCTTCCACCTACTAGCTTAGGCTAGGTTTGTGGGCTAGGGAGTGTAAAATTCCCACAAACTATAAAATCAAATGTAGTGGACTATTCATTAGGTAAATCCTTGGTTCTACCGCTATATCTGGGAAGCTCCTCTCAAACGGGAGTTAAGCATGAGGCCGCGTGGAGGCTTGGACAGAGGGGATAACCCCCCGAATCCTTGTCAAAACGTAACCCAGGACTTTTACGCATCTGAGGATTCTGTCTAGGAAGAATTTCGGGCTCCGCTACCCTGCTCATGCGTATGAGACTGGCTTGCGACTGTCCCCCCAGACAGTAGGTATTGTCAAGGTAGCCTTTAGTCTCTTGTCTTTTAGGGCTCATACACAGGTAAACCGGAAGGTTATTTCTGGTTGACCTTGAACGGACTTGGAAGGTAACCCTTGTGGAAAGTGCAGGAGGGCGGTTGGGTGATTCCTCTGCTTGTGCCTGAGAACCCCTCAAGGACGCCAAGTAACTGTTCATCAGCCTTCTTCTGGAAGGTATATCTTTATAGCCTGTTTTGCTTGCTTGAGACTCTAGGATATTTTTAGTGTATGCTCTGTGGATTTGCTTGTGATTAGTCTGACCTTAGGGTGTGGTTTGTTTGAGTCTCAATTCTGGAGGACCAACTGCATAGAAGGTCAAGAAGGTTGAGAAACCTTCCTCCTCTCACACCACTGGAACCTCCACCTTTACCCCAAAGGAGGAGATTAAGCACAGGTGGTTCTTTTGAACCGGTAGGAACTAGTGAGGTTCTTGGTGAACCTGAGTTAATAGCTAACCGCTTTGATTTAGACACAGTTGAGATAGAAGAGCTGCAAGCTGACGAGCTTGCAAGACATTATAATCCTCCCTTGACTGATTTGAACGATCCAGTGATCGTGCAGGTTAGATCCTTTAGTTCACCAGTACTAGGTGTACCTGTAGGTAGAGGCATGTCTTCTGAAGGAGAAAGTTCATTTGTTTTCACCTCAACCCTTCCGGTTGAAGGGGTACTACCTCCCCCGGTTAGTGCCCCTAGATCTAATTTACCTTCCATACCCCTAACTCCAGCAAGCAGGGTGGTCCAACCACCTATTTACTCGAACATTGGAAGTATTCTGGTGATATGGCTACTGGGATTCCCAGTATACCTACAATACCTTCTTCTTTCCCTTACCCTACCCATAATGGTCCGGTGGGATCCTCGGCCTTTGTCCAAGGATTCCCTTGGAATGGGGGGCACATACCCCCATCCAATCCCATACGTAGGTCCACCTCCTTCATATGTAGGAGTGCAGTTTGGAGCCAACACCTCTTATGGGCAAAGCTTCCAAACACCTATTTCGACCCCATATACGAGCTCTCCCTTCTCTTTGTTTAGTGGAGGGATACCAGCTCCAGTCTTTCAGACCCCAGCTTCTATGGGGATGGGCCGACCTACTTATACTGCACCCCCCACCCAAAATTCGGTGGCCTATGGATGGAACCCGTTCCAAAGCAACCTTCCCACTTCATTACCAATGTCAGGGGGCAACCCTACTTTTACTTATGGGAATGTGGGGGCAAGTCCCTCTAATACCCAAGCTAGCACATCTAGTGCATCGGTTAGGCCAAAAATTCCCTTTCTGGCAACTTTGAACTTGCCATATTTATCAAAATTGATGAATGATCCGGTGAGGCATGACCCCATATGGCCACCTGTTCCCACCAAACTGCCTTCGGACATCCCTAAGTTCGAAGGTAAGGCTGGTGAAGATCCGGGGGCACATGCCACCACCTTTCACTTATGGTGTTCTTCCAACTCATTGAATGAAGATTCAGTGAGACTGAGGCTATTCCAGAGGACCCTTACTGGCACTGCAGCAAAATGGTACATTGAGTTGTCTTCTGCTGCTTTTAGTAGTTTCTGGGATTTGGTGAGTGCTTTCCTCAGCCACTTTCAGCTTCCAGTTCGTTACGATTTCGGAACGGAATTGTTGTCCACCTTTAGACAAAATAAGGCAACCCACATCTTGGATCATATCCAAGAGTGGAGGAGGCGAAAGAGCCTTATTAAAGCTACCATCCCTCCCGAGTTTTTATTAGAATGGTTTTTTAAATCTTTATTACCCTATATATCTAAGGATGTTTCTACATCAGGAGTGACTAGTGAGGAAGAAGCCATACTCAGGGCCCAGCAGTTAGACTTGATTTACTCACAGTCTGGGATCTTATACAAGATCATCCCTAAGGCACCAAGGCCTTCTCATGAGGCCGAGAAACCCAAGCCTGGACCCCATGCCGATGGCGTGGTTGGGTTCGTCAGTTCTCCCACTGTAGAGTCTTTGACAAAACAAATTCAACAATTGTCTGTCAAATAGTCTGCAGCGGAGGCAACAAAGGCTGCCCCCTCTTCCCAAAATGCAAATGTATTTGCTCAATCTTCTCAAAAGGGCAATCACCAGTCCGACGGTAAGAAGAAGAAGGGAAAAAAAGGAGAGGGAAACCAAAACCAAAACAAGCCCAAGCCCGCAAACAATGATGATGGGGGCAAGAAAGATAAAAAGAAAGTCAAGTTTCCTTGTAAGTTGTGCCAGGGAGACCATTTGACCCACCTTTGTCCCCTCATGGAACAAGCTCAGAAGCTGTTAAAAACCCAACCAACGGCTGTCCTAAAGGATCCATTTCCCTAAGGACAGAATTCTGCGTCAGCTTCTACTGTAGCAGGGGGCAGCCAAGCTGCTCCTGACCCTAATTATATCAACATGGTCAGATCCTCTACTTTGTTGCAAACCAGGAACAAGAACTATGAGAAGGAGAAGGAGATCAAGGAGAAGGGTAAAGCTGTAGCTGAACCTTCCAATCCTCTTACTATAGAGAAACCATTGGAAATAATGCCAAAGATACCCAAAGGTGTCTTTAAGAAGACTTTGCATAATCCCAATAGGGATGCTTCCAACTACTCAGTAGTTGAAGATCTAGCTCAAAACCCATGTGCAATGTCTGCTTTGGAGGTGCTTCAGAGTTGTCCCGCCCAGCGGGATGCCCTTTTAGTGGCTCTAGGTAGTATGGACTCTTCGAGTCTCACGGCGAAGCTTTGTTTGTCTGATGTCAAAATTTGCCTTCCTTACCATATAGCCCTATCCATAGATGTTGTCCATGGTGGTAAGACCATTGGACGAGCTGTTGTGGATGAGGGAGCCTCTACTTGTGTCATGTCCTTGGCATGTTGGAAATCT
>LPNX010408536.1:162066-179545 GCA_001517045.1 Pseudotsuga menziesii | reverse complement strand
CATGTTGTGTATTATCTTAGCTGTGCTTTGGTTGGGCCTGAGCTTAAGTACTCTCACGTCGAGAAGTTAGCCTTAGCGGCTGTCTATGCTGTACAGAGGTTATGGCACTACATCTTGCTGAGGACCACTACTGTAGTGGCGGATGTAAACCCTTTCCAATATGTTTTATCCCGACGCATTGTTGGGGGAAAATTCAACAAATGGATAGTCATTCTCCAAGAGTTTGACTTAGTTTTCCAATCCGCTAAATCCAAAAATTCCTTAGTGTTTGCTGAGCTTATAGCAGAATTCCCTACGGAATACGATGTAGTGATTCAAGATGACTCATTCCCAGATGAGCACATCTTCCTTATATCCACCTCTGATCCTTGGTACGGATATATTCTCATATATCTCCAGACTTCGAAGTGTCCTGCCGCTTACTCTAGGGAAGACCGACGTAAGTTAAGACTTCATGCTAAAAACTACCTCATAATAGGAGATACTTTATATTGAAGAGGGGTAGATTCTGTCTTGCGTCGCTGCCTTACTCATGAGGAAGCGGAGGTTGTCCTAAATGATTCTCACAGTGGAGCATGTGGGGGTCATTTATCTGGGTTAGCAACGGCCCAGAAAATCTTACGTGTCGGTTATTTCTGGCCCTCAATCTTTAAAGATTGTGTGGAAGCAGTAAAGCGCTGTCACCCTTGTCAACTATTCACCAGAAATATGCGGTCGCATCCTGCTCCTTTGTTTCCCGTTGTCTCGGTAGGCCCCTTCATGAAGTGGGGGATCGATTATATGACATGCAACCCAGCCTCATCTGGGGGGCACAAATACATCATTGTCGCTGTCGACTATTTCACAAAATGGGTAGAGGCAATGCCTACTTTTAAGGAGGACGGGGAAACAACAGCTTTCTTCGTTTTCAATCAGATTATTGCTAGGTTCGGTATTCCAAAGGTGATTGTCACTGACCATGGCAGTCATTTCCAAAATAACATGATGACAGAACTGACCACCATGCTCGGATTTCGACAAGAACACTCTTCTCCCTATTATCCGCAAGCAAATGGTCAGGTTGAGGCTGTGAATAAGACTTTAAAGACCATTCTTAAACGTACTATTAATATAGCACGCTCCAATTGGCATATTATGTTATACCCTGCGCTTTGGGCTTATCGAACCAATGTCAAAACTGCTACGGGTTTTTCCCCCTTCCAACTCGTTCACGGGGTGGAAGCTTTTACTCCGATTGAATGTAAAATCCCATCTTTACAGATAGCTATTCATGTGCTTCCTGATACGACTGATCTTGAAGAACGGTTGTTACACTTAGAACACCTTGATGAGCAGCGTAGAGATGCGCTGACCGTGAACCAGGCTCACAAGAATAGGGTTAAAGCTCAATACGATAAATCGGTCAAGCCTAGAATTTTCTCTGAAGGGGAACTTGTCTTGCTCTGGGACCAAGATAAAGAACCTCTGGGGGCAGGTGAGTTCAAGGCCATGTGGTTAGGACCCTATGTCGTGTCTAAAGTTTTGAGTAAAGGCGCATATGAATTAATGGATTATGATGGGAATAAGCTGCCTGAGCCTAGAAATGGGCTCTACCTGAAGAAGTACTACGCTTAGGCCTAGCACTTTTTCTTGTATATTAGTGTATGTATTTTATGTACATTAGGTTGTCAGTTTTGTTTTTTATACGATCTGCTGGTGGTTGCAGATGTCTTCTGGTATGTATGTAGGTTTCGCTGATGGCGCCAGCCGTCACACTTGTAACCTGGCTTCGGCAGCATGGGTTATTTATTCTCCCACAGGACAGCTTGTTGCCGCGGGAGGCGCTTGCTTAGGTCCTGCCTCCAATAATGTTGCTAAATATAGGGCAGTTATTGAGCTTTTATGGGACGCGTTGTCACGTGGTATTACCCAGCTTGAGGTCCGTTTGGATTCCCAATTGGTTGTTTCCCAGCTCAACCGAGCTTATCAGGTACGAAACCCTACATTGTTACGTCAGTTCATGAGAATTCGTTCATTGGAAAGGCATTTTGAAGTTATTACTTTAAATCATATTCCAAGGAGCCAAAATTCATTATCTGATGCATATGCGAATTACATTTTAGATTGGCATCTCACACATAATTCATAAAATATACAGCACACATGTAAAAAACATTTGTAAATAAACTGACAACCAAAAACTCATATATATATATGTAAATATCTGTTCATACATAGGATAGGTCAAGTCTGATCCGTAGATCCCAAAATATATAAATATATACAAAGTGTGGATCATCATCCATCAAAATTTCCTAAATCTATGCCTGGCCGCCATGGCCGCTAGGACCTGGCTGGTCCCCGTGATGTCTGCGCCTCCTGGCTTCCTCAGCCTCCTCGGCCTCGGTAGCCTCCACCGCCTCTCTATACACCAATATTGCCCTAGCTACCCATCTGAAAAGACGTAGCCAGGCCGGTGGAACTCCTACTACAAACTCCTGCATGGCTGTAGGGAGATGCTCTATGCTTATGGTGGGTACTCGCTCGGTAAGCCTGGTCAGATTTTCCTCGAGTACCTAGATCAGCCCAGGATCTCCTCTTGCTCATGCTACAGGATGTACAAAGGTGCGCGGGTGCCCTGCGGGGCGGACTGGTCCAATATCTGCATTTTGACATATGAGTTAGGATTAGACTTGTACATATGTATATATATTATATCATTGGAAAATTCATAAAAATTTAATAATGATAAAAATTAAAAAGACTTACCCATCTCTCCCCATGCTCCTCCTGGAGGGAGGACTAGATTTGGATCACCTTGGAAATCTAATCCGACATATGGAAACTGCTCCAATGCTGGCACCTGTCGTTCCCACCAGGTATAGAAATCGTCATCATACATACTCTGTACTATGTCACCTCCTCCCTGACGGAGGAAGATGTCACCCCACCTGCTCAGCCTTGGCTGACGTGGATGTCTGATCTCTAAGGGTATCGCAGGGCTCATGGCTGGAACCCTCTCAAAGAAGAACGCAACCAAGATACTCGCATATCCGAAGTTCTTGCGTCTTCCTCTCCTACAATCGGAAAATTTCCTCTTCATCATGGGGGAAATTCCCGAGCACCAGTCATATAGGGTACCTCTAAAGCAATCCACTGCCACTCTCATCTGAGTCCTGGTGGCCAAGTGTAGTCCTGATGACCCTGCAAGTCTGACAATCGTACTGGCTAGTACCTGTAATGTGAAGTCCTGTATATCTGAGATGAGAATGCTGCTGCCCTTTTTCTGAGTTCCTGGCCTGCAGAATACATCCACATAATTTTGAACACTCAGGGGGTCACCACTCCTGCCGGTGCCCTCCGGGTTCACCGGGGCTCCCCGATGTGATAATCCGGTAATAAAATAGAGATCCTGAGTGGTAAACTCCAAAGTCTCACCCTCAATGTTAAACATCCCAAGGTCATGGTCCCAGTAGTTAACCAAGAACTCTAGTATGCGGACATTGGCCCGCATTGGTGATGTGCAAAAGAACTTATACATCCCACTATTCCGTAAAGCTTGAATGGTAGGCGGGCTTTGGAATGCCGCTTGGTCTATCATCTCGTGTTCTCGTTCCCTCCACTCTAGCACCATGATGTCCTGACAAAAAACACATAGTTTAATTCAGTAATTCATCAAAAAATTTTAAAAATTTGAACTCTTTTTCATGCTTTTGTTCGTAGCGCAGTATGCGCGACTGTCCATTGGGACAGGTCGCGCATCATACGCGACTTCTATATGCAGTAACCCGCGCATCAACCACGTATGCCCGACTCTTATACATGGTAACCCGCGTATGCCCTCTGCCATTTTTTATATTGATGATTTAAATTGAATTAACCTTCAAATTAAAAATTTGTTTGGATGAAATTAAAGAGCACTGGGTGTAGATTTACCTGCAACTGACGGATCTGAATTTCACCGGTCCAATTGTCAACAACGAGCGATCAAAGATAGAGGGTAAAATTGTCCTTTTTGGCTCAAAAAGTGAAATGGTATGAAATGTTTCAATTTTCAAACTATTAAAAGAAATGAAATTTCGTAAAGTGGGTCTTTTTCTATAGTTTGAAATGCTAATTGACTAATACCATCATTTTTGTGCCTTGGAACAGGTTTACTTATTATTTCAAAGTGTTGATGCTTCTATAGGGTGGTTTTTGCTCTTTCCAACATATGTTGGCAACTTATCATCCACATTAACCTTAGTATACAACATTTTGCCACGGACTATGGTATTCTAAGCCATTAGTCCCTTGTCTCTACCATTGTTCTTCCGTGGCTAGGATCCCTATTTCATGAGTATCATCCTTATATGCCAGTTCCAGCCTTTGATACTCATCTCCGTCACTGTTTCAGGCCCAGGGGTTTCCTCATAGCTATTTTTCACGCCAAATAGAGCTTCGCATGAATCTCTCTTTACAAGCTATCCCGTTATAGGACTCCCCACCTTATGGAGTTTCTTTAGGCCCAGGTCTGACTCCTTAAAAAATAGACTTGACTGCCGAGTTATCTCGTCCGTTCAAGCTCGTTAAGAATATGTGAATGGGCATTCGCATGGTGGTAGGTTATCTCTTTCTTGGCCCATGCGGAATAGTACGAGAAAGGACACTCTCTTTTCTTAGGAATTGAGAAGAGTATTCTCGAAGGTCTTCTATGCAAACCGCTACGAGTACATGTCCCATCACACGAATAAGGGTGTCGATGTCGAACATGATGGTCCATCGTCTGATTACCGGTCATTGAAGTATACCGTTAAAATACGCAAGATATCCCATCGATGATGATAATGGGAATCAAGGTACAAAGTGTAATCTAACAAGTGTGAATAGATGTGTTGAGGTCGAACACTTGAAAGAATCCATCGATCAGGGGACATTGATGTATTCCTAATCCCGTCGATGGCGAGAGAACCTACCACTGATGACTGCAAGTCTCAAGGAACTCAAATGGACTATAGACTCCTATTCCAGAATAAATGATCTGAAGTCGATGGAATGGAATCCGTTTGAAGGAGGGATTTAGGGAATCCCCCATCAACCAACATGAGGTACTCAACAACGCTGGATAATGTGGAAGAACTCGAACAAACAATATGTGCACGAACTAGTAACTGTACCAAGAATGGACGACATGCAAAGTCAAGATAACTGAGGAATGAACAACTCAGGATAAACTTCCTTTGAACAAGATCATAAGGAAAATGGTGACTGGACATAGGCAACATAGACTCGACATGAAAACTGGGACATCTCTGTGACACAGGAGGCATCGAAAGAATCTCCATAGGGTCTGGAAGCATAACCAGTCGGTGGAGAAAACTCAGAGTAGCGAGTACAGCTCCTAAATTCATACTAACAACCCAAGCAATGTATGTGATATACAGTGCTATGTTCGAAGGCGACGCGACTCGACAACTGCCAAAGATAATATCATTTCCCATCCGAATTTTTATGTTTTTTTTTTTTTGGACTTTTTCAGATTAGATAGCTTGAAAATGAATAAAAGTGCTTATGGTGTACAGCTAGGAGGAGATGAGTGTCGCAAGAAAGAAAACTAGTTCCAAGCAGTGGAAAATACCTATGCTCAATGCAAGAAAGCATGTGTAGGATAAGGACACTCGGGGCAAGGTCTCATCCCGGTAAGAGATGATATCTAAAAGGCTCTGCTTGGTTAGGATTGAGACATGCTCGGGATACATGGCTTATAAATTTGAAGCGGGGAGCCACCGTAAAGCTCAATAAGGAAAGAAAAACACATGAAATGAAATTACAATTTGATATACAAGGGATTCCCTGTGGGAGATGGCCATCATAAAGTTCAAGAGGAGTATGAAGCTCTTGCTCAAGGACATGGAGGGACTATAAGGGACTCCCAAACCTAGAGGAGGAATCTCAACATGGGTACTGAATTGTAAAACAATATCTAACTAGGGCACCCATGAAAGCTCTACCACTTACATAATGTCACTTCTAATAGCAGCATGAAGGTCTTGTGACATTAGGAAGTGGGTTCGTACCTAGAGTTAAGGTGAAATGGTCATAAGGCAATGCATAATGCAAGCGGATATGGGGTCCTACCCTATATGCCAGTTTGAAATTATACCTGTAATAGACATGAACAGGTCAAAGTCTTGGTCAAAGTACGCTCAAATCAAGTCCCTACACCACACCATTAGGCCAAACAGTCTAAAATAGTCAATAAGGGTCCAAACTATAGAGAGGTGGGTAAAAATCTCAATTTTTTCTATAAAATAGTAAAAAACTCATTTTTACCATACCATTTGGAATTTTTACCACACATAGTGCTTTTGAACACAAACTTAAAATGTTGATTTTGAGAGCTACATGCCACAGAATCAAGAACCGTATGGATTAGGTAATTCTTCATCCCATCCTCTTTCATTTTAATGTTTTTCTTTCAATTTTCAGTGGTTGAATTTTATTTTTGGAGTACCTTAAAATTGGCATTTTCGGCCCACGTGGAAAATCACTTGATTTCCATGTATAGGGCCTGATATACGCAAAAAATGCTTCGATTTTCATGTATATATGAAGTTGTTTGAGAAACAGTCGCATACAAGGCTGCGTTTACCAATTTTGGGGGTAAATACTCATGAAACTCTCATGTTTTTGTGCAGTATGGTTTTGGAATGGCGTGAATGCGAGCATGAAGATGTGGAAAGGTCTGTATAGGGTGATCTGATGGCCCAACAAGCTTTGAGGGAATGTGGCTTATATAAAATTTGGCACCTTGGTAGGTTAAGAGCCAAGCCAAGACTACTTCGAATGCTAGTGGACTAGTGGGATCCAGATATAGATACCTTCTAGATCGAAAGGATGCCCCTCAGCCTTAAGGTTGAGGATATTTACTTTATTACCAGAATATCTCGTAGAGCGGAGGTAGTCAATATATGAGCTCGTGGGGTTGAAGATGGCCTCATAATTGAGGAGTATATTGCAGTTTACTACCTCCCATGCACAAAAAAGGTTGGGAGTCAGATTACAACAAACTCGATCCAAAACCTTGGCCTCAAGGCCATACTACTAGCACTAGGCAGGATTGCGGGGTTGGCATCCCTTCATTAGGATTCCAGGCCATTGGTGTTCTATGTGTTGATGAAATTGTCATTTCGACTAATATCCTAAATCAAATGTGGTATGCATTTCAAAGCCCATCGGATAACTAGCCATCCTTGTGATTTTCCTTTAGTGAGTGGATCAGAACTTCAAGGCCATACTACTAGCACTAGGCAGGATTGCGGGGTTGGCATCCCTTCATTAGGATTCCAGGCCATTGATGTTCTATGCAGTGGGGTGCATGAGGCCCACCATCTATGACTGGAGCACCTAGTTGTCGGGTAACACTAAACAACAGCTGTCAGATTGTAAGATGGGTAGAACATGAAACTTTGGTTTTGCAGGCATCTTTAGTACATTCTTATTTGAGTGCGTATTGGGGCTAATCCCAAGAGTGGAGATCACTCCTTATGGCGCACAGGATCCAGCTCAGCTGCGCTTGGAAAATGTGATGTGGAGGCTAGGAGGAGGGTGAGTGGCTACATCTACCCATCCGACTTTTTCCACTGGTGGCATTGACAGATCATAGCTATAGATGACTATCCCTATGAGGGGACAAACTTCCGTGGCAATCCTGATGTGCCTATTCCACAGAGATCCGCATACGGTGACATAGGTAACAATCGCAACTCTATTTTGTTTTTGAATTATTTAATTTTTTGTATTTTTTGATATAGTGAAATAAAAAAACATGTTCTTGGGTGGTGACACATATTGATACTGGTAATGTATACGCAGATGTTGGACCTAGACGGCTAGACAGATTCCCTCAACATCGTCGAAGGGGGAGAGGTGATGATATAGTGGGTGTGGATGCGGAGAGTATGCTCCAAAACATCCACACAAACTTCGTCCGACTGACACACAAAGTGCCCATGGCACAAGTCAAGGACTTGCTTGAGGCTATGCAGTGATAGGTGGTGGGTGTACCATGCGCATGGGTTCGACTATTCATACGGCTAGCTAGAGTTGTCATGTGTTTTCATGATCAACACCGCTGTCCACAGGCTTAGAGGCCTAGATGTACTTTTTGTTGTATTGACCGTGTAGTATGTTTTGGAGGCTCAAAAGCCCCACTTTTGTATCATGACATTATGTATTATGACACCACTTTTTGGACTATATTTTGAATGAAAATGGCTTATTATGATCACTTATTTATATTTACATGTGTGAATGTGATGTGAATGCTTCATTGTCTATGTATCAAATTCCAATCTAGTACGTAATTTGCATATGAATCAACAACATGATTGTAATTTATTGGAATGTGAATGTATGTAATATTCTCAAATTGTCGTTCTAACAACCTTAGATGCAAGAATATTCATAATAAAGTCAGATCTCTAATACGATACATGCCATTTAACTGTAAGACCGCTAACTATGAGTCAAGACGTACCTCAAGAGATTGAATACCATGAGAGATGGCAGCGTGTAATAACTCAATCACGACACTATATTCAACAATATTGTTCGATGAAGTCTAGAGACATACACCTCCTGAAGACAAAACTTGACCTGTAGGAGTATAAATCACCCAAGCAGCCGATGCTGAGTTTTGGGTTTGGCGGCTGGCACCGACAACGTATCCTAAATATACCGAAGACTCTGTCGACATATGCCACAAAAAATGGAAGCAAATCAACAAACCCGATCACCACAAGAAGACCAAAACTAAACTATGAAACTATATAGTAATATACAAACTATCATCCTTGGTTGAGAATTACACATAGTATTTTTTAATATAGAGCCCATTTCTAGGCTCCGCCAAGGTTGTCCCCTCATAATCTACTAGCTCGTAAGAACCTTTATCTAACAATCGTTTGGCCATGTAAGGACCATGCCACATAGGTTTAAAATTTCACACCCCTAATGGTTCACTAGCTTGGTCATACAAGAGGACCAATTCACCTTCACTAAAATTCTGGGGACGGACAGAGTTATCATACTGGGATTTAATGCGACACTTGTTTACCTCAAGAGCCACTAAGGCATCTCGACACTTCTCATTAAGTTGCTCTAAGTGGACTAGGTGTTCCTCTAATGCAGAAGTGTTGGTTCTAATTTTGTCACCATTTATGGCTAACAATTTACATATTGAACACATGTTTTGTTACCTTTTGGTGTATTTTCTACCACATAATTCACCATTCAGTAGCAGGTATGGTCATATTTTGAATTTAAGCAAGTTATGTTTTATTTGCATTATTTCACGATTTATTTTGTTTAAATTCGATAATATGTAATGATATCCTAATGTATGAAATTTTCATTGCAGAATCATGGTCTTCAACGAACCAATGAGAAAGTTTTGCATCTATCCTAGATATGCGCAGAGCTTTTCCAACACATTATCCAACTCACCGTTCGAATCGTCGAGCCAACCACGCATTGCTGTTAATTGATTCGTGAGCGTTAAAAACATGAAATGGCTTGTAAACTGTTGTTGACCACGCGCTAGCATGATAGCATGAACCCCCTTCTAGAAGAGCGCTTGTATGATGCCTCTGTGTGACACCTTAACACCGGTTACAATTAAGATGAGTTTGTATGCCACATCGCGTATCGGAGAAGAACCAGATTTGCGAAGAAGGAGGAAACGTCATATGTTGGTTATTAGTTTAGTTACCTGTCATAATGAATGCTTTATATTAAGAGCAATCGACCACTGAAAGGGTCGACTTCCTCGCCCTATTGTAAAAAGTTATATATACAGACGTTGTAATGCGAGATGGAGTTAGTTAGAGAAGGAGAGAGAAATATAGTTTTTAATTGATACATGTAATCAGTCAGTTCAGAAAAGTCCGTAACATCTTTTTCTTTAGTTTAATGGAAGTTCTGTGGACGTTGTGTCTGATCTTGTCTTAGGTAGCGTGAACTAGTTAACACTCTGATTGTTGGGAGGCCCCCCCGTCAACTAGAGCCTTTTCTTTTCGTGTATTTTCATTCTTCCTTTCCTACAAGTAGTATAATTTTATTTCTAATTTGTTTCTGTAACTTAGTCATTGAAATTGTTTATGTTATTTACTTCGTGTAGCGTAGACTTTGAGTTCATGTTGATAATGTAATTTATTTCATAGGTTAAGCAAATGGTTGTGCATAGTCTAGTTTTCAAATTCCCTTTTCAAGTCTTTTCAGTATATTGCTTGGTTAATGTTAATAGAATAGATTGCTTTGAGTCAATTATAGTAAATTCAATTCTGTCTTTTTCCATTCTGTTATGAATTCAATTAAAGTTATATTACATTTTTTTTAATGAATAGACAATGATGTTGTTAATTCTGAATTGAATTTAAGTTATTTCATCAGTTGAATTTAATTGCTACATAGGTCTCATTTCTATCCTTTATACTTTGTTATCATATCCATGAGTCAACTGTCCTCAACAAATCATTTAGATTCATTGTTTTCTTGAAGTTTTAGTATTTTCTTCAGACAGACTGTCATTCAGACAGCCTGTTCTGTCTCTCATATAGACCTTCGTTTTAGTTTGTTATCCAGTATTTCATTTAACCCTACGTGTTTTTAATTTGTTTTGAGCTTGTCTCTTTAGTTTTTTGATTCTGTTTTGATAGTAGTAGTTAGACAATGGTTTTATTTCCTCTTAATAACCTTAGATGAGATTGTTTAGAATATTTGTTAAGTTTGATTCTTATTTCTTCCTCCTCCTCATTTGATGTTTGAAATTATGTTTACTATGTTTCCTTGTAATTATGTCTTCGATTTGATTTGATTTGTTCTTGTGCATGTGAGGTTTAAGCTTAGATGCATTAATAGATTAAGTATCTTATACATTGTTCATAGCAATACAATTTATATTCTCCATCACATAATTATTAAAGGATAGAATTTAAATCATCTTTATAATTTTTCTACTTGTTCATAAGTTATGTCTACTTTCTTGTAGTATTATTTAATCTTTTGCAAGTAGGAGTTATTTGTTTATAAATCATCATGTTTACTATAGCTTGTAATTGGACGTTTCTTAGTCTACATATTTTTGTAGAGATTAAGTTAGATTTGATTCCCTTTAGTTTCTTCATCTCATTTGAAAGTCACTTTGACACTTCTCCTACTCTTGTTCCACTTAAAATAAACCCTTATTCTCAAAATAATCAAGGAGAATGGAATTAGTGTCCATCTATTAGTTGCATGTATAGTTTTTTTTTAGAAAGCATAACTAGTTGTTGTAAATCCTTTTTTGTACAATCAGTATTTAAAGTTGTTGAATAATCTCCTTAGATAGAGTAGTTCATTGTCATGACACTGTTTATATCCTTATGTTTATAGAGTAGAGTAGTATAATGTGATACTGCTATGGTCTATTACTTTGTTCGATTATTCTGATAGTAGAATTCTTAGGAGTTTAACTTAGTTTTTCATTTTGAAAGATCTTTCGATCTTTTGTTTGTTGAAAGTATTACCATGATGCCCTATGAATCCCACTACCTTCGCATATATTTTGTAACAAATATAATCCTACCAACCCCGGTTGATAATTAAATATTAGGTGAATTATTCAAGACAATATTTTACCCAACAAGAAGTCTCTAGCAAAAGTTCCACGACTAGCTTCAAAGAAGGGATTTCGCATTCAATCGGTAAAATCAACTCCACCCCATACACTACTTGATATGGGGAAAAACCGGCGGCAGTCTTAACTGTGGTTCGGTAGGCCCACAAAGCAGGATATAACATGATATGCCAATTGGTCTTGCTTTGCATGATGGTTCTTTGGATAATGCACTTCTTCACAACTTCAACCTATCCATTCGCTTGAGGATAGTAAGAAGTTGAATGATATTTCTTATGTCCTAACTTCAAAGATAAATCAACCATCATCTTATTTTGAAAGTTCCTGCCATGGTCAGTGACAAGCTCCCTCAGGATACCAAATGAGGTGATAATCTGATTGAAAATGAAATGCGTGGCTGTCTCACCATTGGCTTTGATAGTGGGCATATCCTCTGCCCATTTCATGAAATAATCAATAGCCACTATGATATGATGATGCCCCCCAGCCGAAGATGGGTTGCAACCCATAAAATCAACCCCCCACTTGGTGAAGGGACCAACGGTGATAATCAGACGCAATGGGGCAGGATATGAGTGCATGCTCCCTGCAAACACTTGGCAAGGGTGGCACCTCTTGAGCGCATTAACACAATCCTTGAAGATCGACGTCTAAAAATAACCTGATCTCAAAATATTTTGGGTTGTAGAAATCCCAGATAAATGACCACCATATGCCCCTTCGTGGCAATCATTCATCACAACTTTAGCCTCTTCGTGATTCAAACATCGATGCAAAATGGAATCAACCCCACGGTGATACAAAGTGTCACAAAAAATGAGGCAATCCTTCACTACATGACGTAGATGTAGAAGTTCATCCCGTGAGAGATGAGAAGAAACCTTCAAAGTTTGAAAATAGATGATAATATCCCCATACCATGGGTCCATAGTTGAAATGAGAAAAATATGCTCATCAACGAAAGAGTTTCCATGAATTTCCCCTTGATCCAAACTAGGAAAATATGACATGATCTCCACAAAAATCAATGATTTCTTTGACTTTGCTGAAACAAAATTGAGATCAAATTCTTGCAAATCACAATCCATTTATTGTATTCCCCCCTATCATCCATCTGGTGAGGATGAATTGAAATGGATTAATGTGAGTCACAACCAAAGTTTTCACGAAGGAGTATGTAATGTCTCAAAAATTGGACCACATGGACGGTAGCAAGGGCTAGATTCTAGAAATGAGTATAACGAAGTTTTTCATCAATGAGGTTTTGGCTAAGATAATAGATGACATGCTCCTGGAGCTCCTCATCCTCTTGAACCAAGACCATACCAATCATCTCCTGAGACGCGGCCACAGATATAAAAAAATCATGGCTATAGTCGGGTGGACTAAGCACGGGGGTTGATGCCAAGGATTTCTTTAATGCATCAAAAGACTCATGGGTTCGCTCAATAAGCACATGAAACCCTTAGTCAAATTGGTGAAATTGACAACGAATCTTTGCAAGAAGTTTGCCATCCCTTGCAAAATCTGAACATGTCTAATATTGCGTGGGGGAGACAATTGAAGTATTGCCTCAACCTTTAAAGGGTCGACCCTAATTCCCTTCATGGAAACGATAAACCCTAGTAAGCGACCTACTTTCATGCAAAAGATGCACTTTTGAGGATTTAACCGGATTTGATATCGACGTCAACTTTCGAAAACCAAGCATAAATGGTCAAGATGATCCACTCTCAAATGAGAGTGAGCAGCTAAATCATCAAGATACACTTTAATTATTCGCTTAAGGCTGTGAAAAGAGAAGGTCATGGCCCATTGAAAAATATCTTCGGCGTTTTTTAGGCCAACGTACCCCAAGCACAAATTAAAGTCATTTTATGTTGATCCTTGGGTTTTATCTGAATTTGATTATACCCTAAAAAGCCATCCATAAATGAAAACACCTCTCTTCCTGCACACTCATCCAAAATATGATCAATAAATGGTGTGGGGAAGTTATCCTTAGGACAATCTCGGTTCAGGTCTCTGAAATCAGTACATACATGGATGGTTCTCTGGTTCTTATCAACCGGAATGGGATTGGAAACCCACTCCGTCAAGGGAATCAGATAGATGAAGCCGACCTTAAGCAACTTCTCTATCTCCGCCTTAATAGCAGGCTCCTTACAAGGATTCATTGCACATAAGCATTGTCGAATAGGTATAGCATTTGAATAGGTTTTAATATCATGTTCAACAATACGAGGGTCTATTCCTAGCATTTCTGCATACGACTAAGCAAAAACATCTTGAAATTCTTTGAAGATATATGTGTATGCTTCAATCTCATTGCGGGAACAATCTGTTGATGTATACGTAACTTCAGAATGTATTCACTTGTATTTCTTATATATTGTAACCCGATGTTTATTCTGGGATGTACTTGAGTCATGTCATTCCCCGATGTTCCTATCAGAAAGTCCTATAATTTAAACAAGTCATGTCAAGTCATTGTGGGTAACCCTCCTATTGTCTAAGGGTCAAATTCCCCGCAGTTCCGGGGCACTAGGGTTATTAGACTCTCCTAGTGAGGTCGGCCCTAGTAGGGTTTTAGTAATGTCAGGATTAGTATAAATAGAGAGCTGGACTCTCTATTTAGCACACATCACATACACACTCAAGTGTAGTGCATAGTTGAGGAAGGAAAAGACACTGGGGCTAGATAGAAATAAGGTTACTGCTGTCGGGAGATCACTTACTGTTTTGGGTTCTACTTTTGGTGTTGATTCTATCCCCAAGGAAGTTGTGGGGTTTTCACCATTTATGGTTTCTTCGAGGATAAAAATTGTGTTCATTGTCTCTTGTGTTTGATTGCTGTACTTGTTATTCTCTCAGTTAAAGATCCTAATGTATTGCTAGCTTAATGATGAAATTATAACATGGTATTAGAGCTAACCTGAGAAGAAGACACTATGCAGCTACGGGAACTAGGGCCTCCTAGTTTGTGGACCTTCCTCCACAGATTTTCAGCAAAAGTAAGGTGGAATAACTCTCCTCCTTAGGGCGCATCTTTCTGTCGAAGCAAAATCCAATTCTGAGGTTTTTCAGTTTTGGACCCGACACTTCTGCCGAAAATTAGGGCTTTTCACAGTAGAGAAATTTTTCAGTGAGCCCCGGCCTGGATTGATCTCCTCCCAAAAATCAAATTTATGGATCAAATTCAAAGCATTTGGTTGGACAGAACTCCAGAAAAGCAAAACCCTAATTTGCTACTGAACTAGCACTGTAGGATTTCATCTCCAAATCCAGATCCGACATCTTGACCTGGTAAGATCTAAATCTTTTGTATTTCCATTTGAGGTTCTCAGTTTAAGATGTCTCGTCATACCAAGCTTGATGAAAACATTGAGGAAGATGATAACTTCCGAGCCTGGAAGTATAGGATCTCCCTGGTCCTGGAAGAAAATGAGTTGGACTGCTATATCAATGAGGAGGTTCCAGTTCCAAAGGGAGATGAGGCTAAGGCATTACATAAGAAGAAATTGGTTATGGTAAAGAGAATCATTGCTGATTCAATCAAGGATCACCTCATACCACAGGTGTCCTCCCTCAAGACACCTAAAGCTATGTTTGATTCCCTGACCAAATTGTTTGAAGGGAAGAACATAAACAGGAAGATGACTCTAAGAAACCAATTGAAGAATGTAAAGATCTAGAATGATGAGAATATTCATTCTTACTTTACAAGGGTATCTCAGATCAAGGAATAGCTAGAAGCAGTAGATGAAGTGGAAAATGCAGAGATTGTGATGACCACCTTGAATGGTCTCTCTAGATCACGGGACTCTTTCATTCAAGGGATCTGTGCCAAAAAGAAGTTAGTCAAGTTCAGCAGACTATGGGAAGAATGCTCTCAAGAAGAAGCTCAGAAAGAAGCTCAAGAAGAAAAGATGGGAAGTGAAGATCAAGCTCTTACAACCCACACCAAGAAAACCAAAAGGGACCATCATCACTCCAAAGGTAAGCCTTATCACTCTATAAGAGATTGGGCTACTGTTAGATGTTATACATGTGATGAGAAAGGTCAGATATCCAAATTCTATCCTAACAAAGGGAATTCAAATAATAAGAAGGGAAACAAGAGAAGACATCATGCTCATGCTGCAGAGGATGATGAACCTTCCACAAAGAGAATCAGAAAAGAAAGTGATTCTTCAAGTGATGAAGAATATGTACTGATCTCCGCACTCACGGGAACTGTTTCACATGGAAGCAATTATTGGCTCATAGATAGTGGTTCTTCCAAGCACATGACGAGATTCAAAGAATCATTTGTGAAGCTATCTGAACATGATTCACCTCACAAGGTGAAACTTGGGGATGACTACCAGTATCCAATAAAAGGTAGTGGTGAATCCTCCTATAAACTAGACTCTGGAAAGTATTTGAAGATGAAGAATATATTATTTGTTCCAGGACTAAAGAAGAACCTTCTCTCCATATTTGCATTGGATGCAAAAGGAATGAGGGTTGCTTTTGTAGATGGCCAAGTTCTTATGTGGCCAAAGGAAAAGACTTTAGACAATGCAATAGTGATTGGGGAACAAGAAGGAGGTCTATACAAGTTGAAGGGACAACCAGAACAAGCCTTGGTTCATGACTAAGTAGAACCAAATGAACTTTGGCATAGAAGGCTTGCACATGTGCATTATAGAGCACTACCACTTGCAAGCAAAGCTGTTGAAAGTCTTCCAGAAATTCAAGCAAAACATGAAGGGGTCTGCAAAGGATGTGTGAAAGGAAAGAACACAAAGAAGACATTTCCAAGTAGTGAAAGAAAAGCAAAATGAATCTTGGAAATCATCCACTCCGATGTATGTGGACTAATGTCATCAAGCTCACTAAGCGGGTATGTGTACTATGTTTCTTTTATTGATGAATTTTCTAGGAAGACATGTATTTACTTCATGAAGAATAAAGATGAAGTGTTCAGCAAGTTCAAGGAATTCAAAGCCTTGATCGAGAACCACACTGAAAATAATATCAAGACTTTTTTATCAGATAATGGCGGAGAATTCACTTCAAATGAGTTCAAGGAACTATGTAAAGACTCAGGGATTAAGAGGGAGTTGTCCACCTCTTAAAATCAACAACAGAATGGAATTGCAGAAAGGAAGAATAGAACTATCATGGAAGCTGCAAGAGCTATGCTTCATGATCAATATATTCCTATGCATATTTGGGTAGAAGCAGCCAGAATAGCAGTGTATGTACAGAACCGTACTCCACACAGAGTACTCGAGAACAAGACTCCTGAAGAAGTCTTCTTCGGCAAGAAACCTGAAGTCAACCATCTCAGAATATTTGACTGTCCAGTGTACATACACATTCCAAAAGAGAAGAGTACAAAATTAGATCCTTTAGGAAAGAAGGGTATATTTGTGGGATACTCTGAAAGCTCTAAGGCTTATAGAATATACTTCCCAGGTTTCAAGAATATTGACATCAGCAAGGATGTAACATTTGACGAAGATTCAGCCTACATCAAATCCAGAAAGAAACCTGCTGAAGAACCTGAAGAAGCAGAAGCTCCCAGAATTCATGATACAATGATGAACGAAGAAACTCAAGAAGAAGATTGAGAATTTGAAGAACCACAAAGACCTGTAGATCCATCATAGGAGAAGAATCCTCACAAGAAGAAACCTGCTTGGGTACGAGAGATTATCCAAGGTGCGGAAAGATATGGGGTTCCAGAAGAGAATCTCAGAGAAAGAAAGAGGACCAGATCCTGTTCCAGTTATGTAGCTTTACTATGTGATTTTATTGATAAAGAACCTTCCAAATATGAAGAAGCAGCAGAAC
>LPNX010408536.1:126874-161987 GCA_001517045.1 Pseudotsuga menziesii | reverse complement strand
AATCGATCATGAAGAATGATGTTTGGGATGTTGTCCCAAGACCAGAAGGGAAGTCAGTTGTAACTTCCAAATGGATCTATAAGATCAAGCATGCTGTAGATGGTATCATAGAGAAATATAAAGCAAGATTTGTTGCTCGTGGTTTCTCACAGAAAGAAGGAATAGACTATGAAGAAACCTTTGCACCTGTAGCCAGATACACTTCCATCATATCGGTACTTGCTCTGGCTGCAGTGATGAAATGGAAGATACACCAAATGGATGTCAAGACTGCTTTCTTGAATGGTGTAGTGGAAGAGGAAGTGTATGTGGAGCAACCACTCGGTTTTGAGACACATGACAGGGAGTCTCATGTGTGCAAATTGAAGAAATCCCTGTATGGTTTGAAATAGGCACCCAGGACATGGTACGGCAGAATTGACAGCTTTCTATCTAGCTTGGGATTTACCAAGAGTAAAGCATATTCCAACCTTTACTACAAGGTTGAAGATGGCAACCCAATGATACTCCTACTATATGTAGATGATCTGTTTGTGACAGGTATGTATGGGTTGATTGCTGATACGAAGAGAAATCTTGTTATCGAGTTCAAAATGAAGGACTTGGGTATGATGCATTATTTTCTAGGTATGGAGGTGTTGCAGACTATGGATGGAATCTTCCTTGGACAAGGGAAGTATGCAGTAGAGATCCTGAAGAGATTTGGGATGATGGACTGCAAGGCATTAACCAAACCTATGGCATTGAATCTAAAGCTATTGAGTGATGCTTCATCAGAATTGATTGATGCCACGATGTATCGTCAGATTATTGGGTCATTGATGTACCTAACGAACACGAGACCAAATATTTTCTTTGCTGTGAACACCTTGAGCCAATATTTGACAGATCCGAGACATGTTCACTTGACTGCTGCATAGCATATTCTGAGGTACCTGAAGGGTACAGTTGATTATGGGCTCAAGTATAAGACTGATCAAAGGATTAACCTGGAGGGTTATGTTGATTCAGATTGCGTAGGCAGTGCCATCGATAGGAAGAGTACTTCTGGGTGTTGCTTCAGTATGGGATCAGGTGTGATCTTGTGGTTTAGCAGGAAGCAATCATGTGTGGCACTAAGCATAGCTGAAGCAGAGTATGTTGCAGCCTGTTTAGCTAGTTGTGAGGTAGTATGGCTAAAGAAGCTACTGTCTGATTTATTTGATCCCCAGTTAGATGCTACTTGTATATAGTGTGACAACCATAGTTGTGTAAAGTTGTCAGAGAATCCAGTATTCCATGAAAAGTCGAAGCATATCGAGATCAGGTATCACTATATCAGGGATATGGTACAGAGAGGAGCAGTGAAGCTCTAGTATGTTGCGATGGACGAATAGATAGCTGATGTGTTGACTAAGCCATTGGCTAGGATGAAGTTTGAGTACTTCAGGGAGAAGCTTGGTGTTCTCCAGATCGATATTCCTCCCAAGAGGAAGTGATGTGTCCATGCTGATCCCTTCTGACATGGTGAGAGGATTGGTTCCTTCCATGGTCAAATGCAAGTGCTGTGCCATTCTGACATGGTAAGAGGATTGGTTCCTTCCATGGTCAGATGTAAGTGCTGTGCCATTCTGACATGGTGAGAGGATTGGTTCGTTCCATGGTAAGATATAAGTGTTGTTCCCTTCCGACATGGTGAGAGGATTGGTTCCTTCCATGGTCGGATGTAAGAGCTGTGACATGGTGAGAGGATTGGTTCCTTCCATTGTCAAGTGTATGTGATGATGCCACGTCCAGCATGAAAAAGGGCTGGCTCTGTGAAGACACATCTAGTCTGAAAAAGGACTAGCTCTGTGTGGATCTCACATCCAGTATGAAAAAGGACCGGCTTTGTGAAGACACATCTAGTATGAAAAAGGACTAGCTCTATGTGGATGCCACATCTAGTATGAAAAAGGATTGGATCTTTGAAGACACATCTAGTATGAAAAAGGACTAGCTCTATGTGGATCCCACATCTAGTTTGAAAAAGGACTGGCTCTGTGAAGACACATTTAGTATGAAAAGGGACTAGCTCTGTGTGGATGCCACATCCACTATGAAAAAGGATTGGCTATGTGAAGACACATCTAGTATGAAAAAGGACTAGCTCTGTGTGGATCCCACATCTAGTATGAAAAAGGATTGTCTTTGTGAAGACTCATCTAGTATGAAAAAGGACTAGCTCTGTGTGGATGCCACACCCAGTATGAAAAAGGACTAGCTCTGTGTGGATGCCACACCCAGTATGAAAAAGGACTGGCTCTGTGAAGACTCATCTAGTATGAAAAAGGACTAGCTCTGAGTGGATCCCACACCCACTATGAAAAAGGACTGGCTCTGTGAAGACTCATCTAGTATGAAAAAGGACTAGCTCTGAGTGGATGCCACATCTAGTATGAAAAAGGACTAGCTTTGTGCGATGATATATCCAGTATGAAAAAGGACTGGCTCTGTAGATGTAAATCCAACATGAAAAAGGGCTGGCTCTATAGAGATTCCTATGACGAGAAGAATCAAGAGATAGCACCTGTGATGATGACCCAGTGATGATCCAGATCAAGTGGTGATGATCCAGATCCAGTGATGATCCAGATCAAGTATTGATCCAGATCCAGTGATGATGTCCAGTGATGATCCAGATCCAGTGATGATGTCCAGTGATGATCCATATCCGATGATGAAGATGAATTGAAGATGAAGATGACTTGAAGATGAAGAAGACTTGAAGATGACGAAGACTCGATGATGATCCAGAAGATACAGAGAAGAAGACTTGTGCTGAAAATTGTGTCGAAATAATACCTTCCTAGTTAAGAGGGAGTGTTGATGTATATGTAACTTTGGAATGTATTCCACTTGTATTTATTATATATTGTAACCTGATGTTTATTCCAGGATGTACTTGAGTCATGTCATGCCTCGATATTCCTATCGGGAAGTCCTATAATGTAAACAAGTCATGTTAAGTCATTGTGGGTAACCCTCCTATTGTCTAAGGGTTAAAGTCCCCGCAGTTCCAGGGCACTAGGGTTATTAGACTTTCCTAGTGAGGTCGGCCCTAGTAGGGTTTTAATCATGTCGGGATTAGTATAAATCGAGAGTTGGACTCTCTATTTAGCACACATCACATACACACTCAAGTGTAGTGCATAGTTGAGGAAGGAGAAGACACTGGGGCTAGATAGAAAGAAGGTTACTACTGTTGGGAGATCACTTACTATTTTGGGTTCTACTTTTTGTGTTGAATCTATCTCCGAGGAAGTTGTAGGGTTTTCACCTTTTATGGTTTCCCTGAGGATAAACACTGTCTTCATTGTCTCTTGTGTTTGATTGCTGTACTTGTTATTCTCTCAGTTAAAGATCCTAATGTATTGCTAGCTTAATGATGAAATTCTAACACAATTTTCCGCAATGTATAGATTTTCTATCTTTTAAGGAGTTTGAGAAATGTTGATAGGGATGGTTGGTGACAAGTTGGCCATATTCCCTTCGACATACTTAGTAGGAGTTCCTAGTGGGATCATGGGCCTACCAAATTTCTTGCTAAATATCTCCCTATAGTCATCACACTCTATATGTTCAAGCTCAGGAGGAAAGTAAGATCTATGATGTAACTCTCCCCAAGGTTGTTCTACACTAGACATACCTTCGAGAATAGCTTCAACCGTTGGAAAAATTTCATCAAAGTAGTCATGGGAGTGAGATGATGCAACCACCCAAGCGGGCAGTGCATAAGGGTCCTCCTCCTTCGTCTGCGAAGAGGAAGGGATAAGATCTACAATAGGACCAATATTAGCTTGACAAGAGACCAATGTTGCAGATAACAACATGTCCATCTTGGAAGGTCTAGGGTCTCATCCAAAGTGCTTGGAGAAGGGAGAGTCCAAGGATATTCCAAATTCCAAACGCGAAATGGAACTAAACTCAATAATGACGAATCTATACCAAAACTAGAACCTATAGTAAGAATTGGTGCAGAAAAGTTACAAGTTCCCATCAACGATGGATACATTCCCACCCCAACATTCTCAGTTGTCGGTTGAGAATTATCAATGACCGAGATAGTTTCTCCCAATGATGCTTTCGTAATAGAATTATCAAAATATATATGATCGAATGTGACTATCTTCCCTTCAAACGAAAAAAATCCACTCGAAAGAGGGATGACGCGACCGCTTTCATATTATAAATCCAGTTATGACTTGGTAAAAGATTATGGTCGAGGGGTGCATAAACCAGCTCAACCTCGATCGTCATGGTCTTCCCTCCCAATTGTACCTCAAGAGAAGGAAGTATACCATGCGGATGAAAAAATCTCCCATCAAGCACAGTCAACATGGTTCCACATTTTGACATTGTAGGAGAACATTAGCCATTCCAACATGCTAAAGACATCACAGAAGCCACAGTGCCTTCATCAATCACTGTGCATTTGATGGTGTTGTTCATACACTCTACGTGAAATAAAAGGGACACGTAGTAAGGAAAGCAAGGATGGAATTCATGGGTTTCAAATTTAATCACTCAGGAAGGGTTTGAATCAATCATCCCAAGGGCAGAAAACAAGGCTTTCCTTTGCGAAGGGAAAGTATAAAGGAATTCTAAGGAGGACATCACACAAGGAGTCTGGCCCAAATCGTCGAAAATGAAATAGTTCTGGGTGGATCAGGCGTTAAGATTGTGCCTCGAACTCTTTAAGAATCCCTTAGGAATGCGAGGTGGAACTTCAGGCTTGTCACTAGGTTTATCAATACGCAAAGTGGTATGAGGTGGAGCAGGTTCTTTCCCTAGGTCAGGTTGCGACAAACCATAGTCTTTAGGTCGTGTCACAACATTCTCAATAGAAACCATGTTGATGCAAACATGGAAACTTGCGGTGTTCAGAGGGTTTTGATTCCCACCAGAAGCACTTCCAGAGTCCATGGTCCTCAAATTCATATTTTGATTTTTCCGCAAAGGATCCGTCAACATAGCTAGGCTCCGTGAGATGAATTTTGAGGTATATTTCATATGAGGGCACAAGTGAGTGAGGTGATATTCCCTGCAAAGCTTGCAAGGGAACTTGGCCTTACGTTTAGCCTTCTTGTCCCCCCCAAAATTATTATCGTTCTTAACATCATTAGAATTTTTCGTTCCTATTCCCACCCTTACGATTGTTTCTTCCTTTTTTCTTAGTCCTTCCAGGCTGCTAGTTGCCCTTTTGGTTTGACGATTGCACAGAATGTACATCCGCTATTTGAGTGGGATGAGACGAAGCTGTAGCTTGTCCCAACGCAGGGTGGTTAATGGAAAAAAAATTCATTTGATTTGTAACCGAGTCTGCAGGTTTAGCACTTGCAGAGCCAACAATGCCATCAACATGTGGCCCAGGTTTGAACTTAGGATCAAAATTGGACCACGGTGTGTTGGGATTAATCTCATATAAGAGCCCAGACTGAACATAAATCAAGTCTAGTTGTTGATCTCGAAATATAACATGTTTTCTTGTTCATCACTCTGGATGTGGAAACATCCTTCTCTATATATGGAAATGATGACTTGAAAAACCACTCCAAAAGAAATTTTCATGGAATGTGAGCCTTAATCAAGCGCTTTCGTCTACACCACTCTTGAATACGATAAAAAATGTGTGTGGCTTTATCCTATTGAAATGTCGACAAGAGTTTAGTCCCAGCATCGTAACGCATAGGTAGCTAAAAGTGATTGAGAAAGGTCATGGATAGGTGATTGAACGTTCGATATGTGTCCCCAGGAAACTCTATATACCACTTCATCGCAGGACCCATGAGGGTGCATTGAAATAGTCATAAAAAAACAAAATCATGATTAAATGAATTTGAAGAGCACCATAGATGGAAAGTAGTAACATGCTCTCCAGGGTCCTCACCACTCTTACCTTTGAATTTTGGAATGTCTGAAAGGAAGCTTAGTGGGAACAACCGTCCATGTTGGATCATGAGATACCAGATCATTGGTCAATCTCTCTAAGTCAGGAAAGTTTAACATCATTAGAAAAGGGAGCCTAGGTTGTGCCATCTAGACCCACTCCCCCTGATAAGGATGATTCATGTAAGTCTAGTTTTTGTAAATACCATAGCATTTTCCAGTGGGATAATAGCCTCCTCTCGCTTGAACCATGGAAGGGTACATGGGAATGTTTCAATTTAGAATACCTTGCGGCTGGGGTGCTACAAAGCCATAATTGTAATACTGATAAGTAGGTTGAGTCCCGGACCCATAAGGTGGTACATACCCTATCGAAACGTAAGGAGGCACATATCCTTGTGACACTATGGTGTGGGAAGACATGGGAACAACATGGCTAGCGATAGTGCTCTGGATCGAAGGACCATGTGAGCCATGGGGAGGATGCGTCATTAGAAACACATTTGAAGGAACATGTATCGAAGACGATGGAGCATTGGATGGGATATAACTTGTACTTCCAATGTTGACATGTCTAGGTCCATTTCCATGAGCAAGGAATCTAGTGTTAGGCCTAGGTAACGAGTATGAATATGCCCCCACTACAAGAGTGGAAGGGGCAGTATNATAACTTGTACTTCCAATGTTGACATGTCTAGGTCCATTTCCATGAGCAAGGAATCTAGTGTTAGGCCTAGGTAACGAGTATGAATATGCCCCCACTACAAGAGTGGAAGGTGCAGTATGACCACTAACAAACCTATCCGCATGGAAAGGAATGGAAGTTCCCCCAGATGTAGCACTAGGGTTAACACCATATCTGACATTGAATGACAGAACGGTCTCTGGAAGGTCTAGCATGCCATACCTAAATGGGCCAGTGCTAGACGACATCGAATGAGTCTCACCATTCAACCTATGTGAAGAAGATTGACAGTCCATGTTTACATAGTCTATAAATTATGATAGTACACTATATGACGTACCAACCTCAAAGTGATTGGTTTCTTCCAGAGTCCCATATACATTATTAGGTGCATTCTCCATCCCAGAGGGTGGAGAAGGAGGGGGCTATGAGATCTCAGATGTATGACTCATATTGAGATTGGTGTGTGAATCAAAGTGAGTGTGAGTCTTTCCATACTTTCTGGATCTCTTCTGTGAAGGAGGAGGAGATGTAGAAGGCGGAAGACCCGCTAAACGTCAAGAATGATGAAATTATGCTCCTGTATCCAATGATGACTCAATAAAAATCAAAAGAATCAAACTAATTACAAAACCTAGAGCAATTTAGTGCACACGGAGCACACTCCTAATAAAATCTAAATCTAAAATGCAAGCAATCCAAGGGGAGGATAAATGAGCTCCCGACTGCAGCAGGTATGCCTCTCCTAGAAGATGCTTGAGACTACCATACACTACAAGAGGATGTCTATAAACAATTATAGTGGCCCTTATCTTCAACACGTAAAGTGACTGTGCTGTCCAACCCCTACCTGGCCAGGACACTCACAGAATAGGCTCTGCAAGTACCCCCTATGATACCTAGGTAAGGAAACTAAGGTCACCTCAATATAACCAATGCTCAGGAGGACAGTCACATGTAGGATATTCCAATATATTGGTGTTGGTGTAGAGGAATTCCTCCATCCCCAGGAGTCCTATAGATGGGCTATTAGCTTAGTGGTAGAGTGCGCCCTTGATAGTTGCGTCGTTGTGCCATGAGAAGAGAGTAGCGGTTTCTATTCAGAGTGAAAAGAGTAGATATTTGTTTTATAGTTACTTGAGTCAGATGAGAGGAAACTTTTGTGTTCGATATTGAGGGGGGAGAATATTAGAATAACCTATCTAAATATTTCTCTCTTCCCATAATGTGCCTTTGAATTCCCTTTCTTGGTGCTGCCCTTGCTCCCTATGCTTTCGTGGCTGCTGTTGTTGGTTCTAATTCATCAATTGGGGCAATGAACATCTAGACCAGAATCAAATATGTGGTACCTAGAAGATAATATGTGGTACCAAGAATCATAAGAAGGTAGGGTAAATATTCAATATCTTATTTCCGTACCTACTGAGCATTCCTGGTGGAAGTTGGGATCATTAGTAAATTCATCCTCCGAAACTTCCTCCATCATAAATTATTATCCTTTTCATCAACAAAACTATGAAAACTCTGAGACACCCTGGAAACTTCTGCAATAAAGACTCTAGATTCTTCCTTAAATATAGATTGGAAATGTCTTACCCAAAAATACCCATTCCTTCAAAATAAGATACCAGATTTCCATTATATCATCTATAATCCAAATAGTATTCAAATAATGACGCCCTTTAGCATAGGCCTGGAATAATTTTGTATTATCGTCTCCACACTCCAAACAGATAGCTCAACTCTTAAATCTCCAAGTTACTTCCTTCTCTTCGAGAATCTGTCACTTCTAACTCTCTAGTCTAGTGAATGCTTCTTTGGATTCCTAGGATATGTAAAAACCACCTTTCGAGTAATATATTTCCATTAGGTTATCTTCTACTTCTTTCAGTTCTGGTTCATCCTTAAGGCGCTTTTGATGCACCCAAGTGACAGTTAATTTCTTTATCTTCTTTAGATTTGTAGCAAACTGTGAGGTAGTGGATTATTTATTGTCCATCGAGAAGGGAACCCAATTCTCTCTCACCAAAGAGGTGAAGTCTCTTCTTTCAACCAATTTGAATTAATTAAAAGGAATTGTAGGTTAATTAAAAATACTTGTAGGTTTATGTCCCCTTCCCATAATATCCAATAAATAGGGAAGTGATGTGAATCCCCTCCACTTCCTACCCATTGTCTGATTTGAGTTGGTATGTCTAGAAAATTTTCAGCCACCAGGAATTTTTCTTTTCGCTTTGCAATTCGATCCTCTCCTGCCCGCTTGTTTTTCTGGGTGGATTTGAGCTTCAATGGATCCACATCTATAAAACCTTTATCTTCTAGCTTATGGATGAAATACCTAGATAAGGATTCATACCTTTCCCTCGGCCCCATTCATCAACGAAAAATTATTGAACTATTTCTCTTTTTACTAGCTAGCTCACCTTCGGAGTTTATATCATTGGAAAATGAAATACAAGCAAATTCATATGAATAAGTTTCTTTGCTTGCTTTATTTCCACCCAGGGAAGGGGGAAACCACTTGAGGAGACCCCAAACTAAATTTGGTCGGTTAGAGGCAGAGCTGACTGAGAGCGTGAACTTGAATAGAGGATTGAACCCCTTTCTTATATTCATAATTACTATTTAGCACACCTCGCAGAGCTCTAATAATTATCATGAAGAATACTACAATAGATAGCTACGATGGGATAATTTCTATTGGGTATATCATTCTGAAGATAATAGTGAGTGCAGGTGGGTGTAGGTTATGAGGTAGTGGGATAGCTTCTAACAGGAGTTGTTGTGTGGGATATGGAGTGTCATTCAAGTTCCATTTAAGGATAGCATGGATGTTTTACGAGTATAGCTAGCTCTCAATGCTATTGATGAGGGGAGAGCTAGCTCTTCCTAGAGTTATAAGGAGGGATCGAGGACTTTGTTCCAATGCATGAGGGTAGGTCAATTTTAGAATCAGTCTTTGTAGGAAGATAAGGATACATGTTTCAGGCTAGAAATCTCTGGAACTTATTACCCATGCCACAGTTTCATAAAGAAAAAATTTTAGTGGACCATTTGTTCGTGTACCCCATTTGATTGTACACCATCGATTGGAAGTATTGAATACTTGGCACATCAGTTAAATGGCAAGATATTCACCTGGGCTTATTCCTTCCGACCATAATGGAGGGACTCATGGTTAAGTTGAATTAGTCTATCTCAGTAGGCACGTTATACATCTTATATTATACCGGGACTATTTTCTTTAGACAAAACTTTTACGGGCCTATTCTTATCAAGTTGGTATTTCACATTTATCCCTTACATCCTTTTTCAATCCATCTCAAACCTTTTAGGTTACACCTATTTGCATTATTCGGGTGATAGCTCCTTTTATTGGAAGCGCCAATTAGCTAAATCTCCAGGAGCAATAATCCATACATGGTCCCTTAGTAAATATAGTGATAATTTTTGAAGTGGGACAAATTCCTCTGGATTTATGTGAACCCGCCGTCCTTCCCTATTGAATCGAAGGAAAGGGTGAACCTTAAATAGGGTTGGCTGGTGTAAGGGAAAGATTGAGGCTAGAAGAGATAACTTAGGAATATGGATCTGCTTCTCGATTAGGTGAATAAGAAATATAGAAAGGAGAGGTGGGCACCTTATGTACGATAGTGGGTTTCTGACACTTACTGGATCTATTCCCACCCAACTGTAATATAGGAAGGAAGGAAGGAAATATTTTAATGTCTGTGAGGCTAAGAATAGCCTATGGGACAGACCAACTTGCACCCTATTTTCTGCAATTCAATCCTTTTTCTGTTCAACTTGATGATGAGCACCCCCAATTTTTCCATAGTCCCTTCGTTGAATAAATCATCCCAAGATTTATCTGCTAATACATTTGTGTACCTGTCCTGATTGTCCTTAAAGGCTTCACACTATAAAATGAAGTGTTTTTCTGTCTCCATCTTGCCAGCGGTGCAAAAAATACACACTCTTTCTTCCCAAGCTTCTTTTGGCCTTTTCCAGCGCCTGGTCTCACAACGGAGTTGATGGGAATTAGTTCTTAATTGAGCAATGAGAATCTTTTCTTTCCAAGGTATATTGGCCCCTATGTACGCCTTTTGATGATGATTGTAAGTAGGGTTAAACTCTTCAATATAATACTTTCTCTTTCTCCCTAGATCTTTATCCCAAGTTCGCTTGTGGAACTTATTGATAACAAAATCCTTTATTTCTTTACTATTCTTAGGACACGTGCTCAAGCACATATCCCACTTGCTAAGCCATTTAATATTTTTCCGCATCCAAGTCTTCTTTCTTTTACACAATATGTCATTGAAGACAACCTTAGGCCATATACCTTCTTCCATTTGCTCAACTCTTTTTAGATATCTTATGAGTCTCACCATAGCAATTGCTTCAATAGAAGCCACCCCCATTTCACTTAGCATGATTTCGTATGGCACTAAACTCTTAACTTGGAACTTGCTTGTGATCATATTTTTTGAATCTTTTCTATTTTCTTCCATTGTAAGTCAGAGGTACTGCTGGCCCAAACTTCAGAACCATAGAGAACAACCGGGATCACTAAGAGCCCAAAAGGGTTTGCATAGTTTTCCGGTCCCATAACTCTTCCTCTCTGCACCTATCTTGGAAAGCATAAAACGTTCTCCAACCTCCCAGAGTTCTTTTTTTCTTGTAGCCTTCCCAACTCAAACTTTTGTTGAAGTCGATTCCAAGGTACTTGTAATATTCTAGTACTTCAAGGGTATTGTATTCAAAGCAGAAATTATGTTGTTTATGTTTTCTTTTGCTAGAAAAAACTACCACTTTCGTCTTGCTAGTATTTACTTGCATCCCAACTGTTTTACAAAAGTGCTCAAAGGAAATCAAGTGCTCTTGCAAGCCAAGAGCAGACTTAGCAATCAAAATAAGGTCACCTGCATACAAAAGAATCCTTATCATATACTCTCGCAATAGGACACCATCCCCGCCCTCTAGGTTTAACCACTCTTCAAGTTTGTCAATATATAAGCCAAAAAGGGTAGGGGATAATGGGCACCCTTGCTTGACCCCAATATCGCTTATGAAACTTTCTGAGATACCATATGATGTTCTTATTTTGACTTTGACCTCCTCATATAGCCTGTGAACAGCTGCTCTAAGATGTATAGGAACCCCAAGTTCCTCCATTCTGTGCCATAGTTTATCCCTGGGAACCATGTCAAAATATTTTTTGAAATCGACAAAGCAACAAAACTCTTCCCCTTTTTTCTCCCACACTTTTTCAATGATGTGACTTAAAGTGATACCATGGTCGACCATGGAATGTTTAGGTCTAAAACCTGCTTGTCCCTTTCTTCCTCCCACTTGCTAATTCTATTTTCTAGCATGCTTCCAAATCAAGGGGTTATCATTATGGTCCTATAATTGGAGGGATCCTTGAAATCCCCACTCTTGAAAAGAGGAATTGTGATGCTGGTTGTCCAATATGTAGGGAATCCCTGCTGAATAAAGTTGTTGACGATTCCTGTAATGTGAGGTGTGAGAGTTTTTGAACCCCACTTTAGATATTCATCTTGAAGTTCTACTAAATATTTGTCTTTTCCAACACCTAACTTCTTAATACCCACCTCAATCTCTTGCACAGTGAAAAGATTAGTAGTGGTGGTGGTGTTGACTAAGGAGGGAGGGTGTTCAACCTTAGGATTCCACTCATAGAGTTGCCTTGCATATTCACGCCACTGGTCCGTTGTAATATTGTTTTCAGTTTGCTTCTTGCTCGCTTGAAGTTCCTTCCAAAATAGTTTGGGGTTGTTTTTCCCAAGGAATATTAGCTCATCCCTCCTTGAGACCATGAAATCAATTTTTTTATTCCTTATAATCTGCTTGTAGCTTTTTAAGTCTTTTTCTTTCTAGTTTGACTCTCTCCACCTTCTCCTTGCTTTTTTTCACTCCTCATAGAACCAAGCATTAACAGGAAACCAATTTGTTTCACGTTTCCTATTCTTTGTTTTGCATTTTGCGAGTGCCCTTTGAATTAAATTAGTTAGCTGCTGATTATTAAGGCCTTCGGACAAAATTTCCTCCCTCTTACAAAGTCTCTCTAATGCCTTCCTAAAGACATTACAGTTCTCTTGAGTCAAAATAATTCTTCCCTTTGCAAAAGGTTGTTGAATGTGCTGATTTTTTGTCCCCACTTGCTACTTATCAGTCCAAGAAAGACTTAGATAGATCGGTTTGTGATCAGATTTTAAATCCTAGAGCTATTCTCCAATCATAAATTCCTCCATTTTCTCGCATAGGCCATGTGAACAAATTGCAGAATCCACCACACTTACTCCATTGTAGGTATTACAAGTGAAATTACCAGTTTGACCATCTAGGAAAACCATTGCAGATTACTAAATTGAAAGTTCCACATAAGGTAAGAAACTGTTCTCCAAAGAAATTGCAACTTTTGTTGTCTTTTTAAATTCTTGTCCATTGATGGTTTCTCTCTTTTGTAAGCCAGATAGGATTGGAACCTTTGACAAAGAATTCTAGCTTGTTCACTTGTGGTCTTGGTATTGAAATCTCCTACCAGAAGGATTTCACCTACTTGAGAATACTTCGCAATATCATTTTTTAATGTTGCAAAAGGGTCTTTATGGTTGAGCCCCCTCCTTTTGTAAATTTTTGAAACTTGTGGGGCGAAGTAGCATGCTGAAATTCTGATGACATTTCCATTTTTTGATATTTTAAACCATATAAATTGTTTATTTGAGTCTTCTTTTTCTAGTTGAATGCAACTATCTACCTTTTTCTTCACTAAGACCATGATACCACCATGACCTTTTCCATTCTCTGCTGCCTTGTTCCATACTTCTAGCTTCATATATTTTTCAAAAAGGGGTGTCTTGCACCCTTCATGTTCATGTGTTTCCATGAGACATATTATGTCCCTATCTTCTGCAATAGGTCCTAGTCCAGGTCCACGCCTCCAGGGGTATCCTCTGTAGTTCCAACATACTAAGCTTAAGGGAACCTAGGTAGACCTTGATTGCTATTTGCTTTGGCATACAAGACTCAAAGTTGAGTCTACACCCCTATTTTCCCATCCTGAACTTGCTGCGCTATTTTCTGCTAAGGGTTTGCTATCACTTCTTGATTATTGTTTTGCTGTCTTGATTTAGAATGAGGACCAAAAACAACAATAACAGCTTTGTTTTTGTATAACCATGCTCTTTTTCCATCATCTCTTGTTGCTTTGACCTTTGACAACTCTTTTTTTATTTCCTCTTGCTACATGATAGTTAAGTCTTTCTCTAGAAAAAAGTGAGAACCCTTTAAAAGATGCTTCTTAATTAGAAGAGTTTGCTTGTCACTACACTTTCCATGATGACTTTTATGGGCCTGAATCTCTCCTCATTGGGTTTACCCACCCTCCATGCTTGGCAAATTTGGCCTTGCCAATTCAACTTGACTTTTAGAAAGTCACTTTTCAGCTTCAGGGTACATTCATTCTTACCATACTCTCTTACACCTTTAATTATTATGTTTGTTGCTCTGACTTGTCTTTCTTTGGTTTCGTTTCCTTGTTTGTTGTCTCCTTGGTTGCTTGCTTCTTTTTCCTTTTCTATATTAGCATGCTTTCTAATAAATTGTGCCCACGTTTTGGAATTTTTGGTGGAACCTCCATGTTATGCTTCTCTTACTTTCATTCCCTGGTTATTTGTTTGTTCATCTGTTTTCCCTTCAACATTGGGTGTTTTATGAGTCAACACCCCTCTCTCTTCCCCTGCTGATTCTTTCATTCTTTGTTAGTATGCCTTCATATCTTGCCACTCATTCTTTCCTACCAGAATAACTTCTTGCAACAATGCTTCTTGACCTTTTAAAATCTTGTTGCATTCTGCTAAACGTTGATTTTCTACTATTAACAGATGGATTTTAAGGTCCCTCTCATGCTCTTTGACTTCCAAAACCTCCACTCTCCTCTTGATATTGAGTATCTCTTGTACATATAGATTAGATGACTAGGTTAGAGGTGTGGATGTGGGACTGTATAGGGCAGGATCAGTGTTCCTTTTACCCCTATTGCTACCACCTCTTTTCCATAAAGAATTGTTTGTATGTTTGTTAGTCTTCCTTTGAAACTATGTTCTCCTTGTCTCCTTCCACTTTAGACAGGAAGCTCACCATTTTAAAATACACTGAAACTACTTGGCATTAACCCAAACCCACTTCCTTGTTTTGCTCGAGGAGGAATTTTTCACTTGAACTAAGCTATTAGTTATGGGTGATGCCAAGTGTGAATCCATGCCTTCATGCTGCCTACTTCCTGCTTCCTTCAAGCTTCCTGATCCTCATGCTGCCCTCACTTTGCTCCTCATTGAATGAAGCCTTTTCCCCCGTATGAAGCCTCTCCTCCTCACCTTGCTGCTCCTCACGCCTCACGCCTATAAAATTAATTCATTAGGAGGGGAAAGGGGAATTGCATATATAAAGCAACGGATACGATGCCCCCTTTCTATCTATAATTTGTGAGGATTTTAACACTTGTAAGATCGAAGTTCCGACGTGATATTTTGGTATCTATGGGAGATTTTTCAAAATTATAAATCTTGGGGTGTGGAAGCAAAGCCAATGTCTGCCAATTCCTCCAATGTGCCATTCCATAGAAAAGAGTGTTGTTTTCTTCTAATAAGATCGAACAACTATTTTTCTGGGGTGGTGAGGAAACCAATGAGGATCAAATAGTTAATCCAATTCATGCAATAAATTAACCAGAGTTACCCCATTAGCACGTAAGTTAACCGATGGTCAAATACTTTTATTTGCGCAAGTAATAAGTTAACTAGGCAATAAGTTAACTAATGGTTAAATAGTTTCATTTTATTGAATAAGCTCAAAGTTCATTAATGGTAAAAGAGTTTGAGTTTTTGGTTAAAATAAGCCAGCTCAAGGGTGGGGAACAAAGAAACCAATGGTCAGATGGTCCATCCCAAAGGTTTCAAACCAATGAATTAAGATTTATGATAAGCTTCCAGCGACCAAGAATAGAATCGCAATAAGCTCAAATGGGAAATAGGTATTCTTCATTTTATCCCAAGGCACTTCGCAAATAAGTTCTCCAATGGGTGGGCCACTATAATGGGGAATAGAGCATCCCAAATGTTAAGCCACTTTTTCTCAAAATCCCAGCCACCAACAATCAATCAATTTGTTAATAAGCTGATAAATGGTAACTTCCTAATCAGATTGGACACTGTGTAATTTCCAAGACAAGGGAAGTAAGGAACAGGTTGGTGGGAATCAAATTTATCTGGAGAATCGATCTTTGAACATAACCCCCACCCCATAAAATCCACTCAAATTATTCCCTTCCACCCGCGGGAATTTCCATACACTATGGTATGAGGCGAGAATAGATCTAACGACCGAAGTCATACTATGATGCACCCCTCGGGAAAGTTGGTAGGGGTATAGTTTGAGAATCAAAAGTCAAGATTGATCTCCCATTTAAAGAGATTGGGGGTTTGGCCATCAAATTTTGGTTTCGAGATCCGGTTGGATCAACCATTGTAACTTTAGGGGCTCCTACATGTATCAGAACACTTTGGAAACAAATTTTAGGAAGTTTTCTTTTTGCTCTCTATCCCTTTTAGGGATCTTGGACCCACCTTCTCATTTTCACTGTTCTAGAAGCATTAGCACATCAGTTGTAGGTTGGTTTGAATTTCTTGATTGATTTACTGGATCGCTTTTTTTCAGAATGGGATGGTTAGGTAGAATTCATTTAATTAAAGATTACATAACATGTTATAAAATGAAGTTTTGTTTATAAAGTTTAGGTTATTTTAATATTCCCCAAAATAATATGTCCCATATTGGAGATCATCATTGGTGCCCTCTTCTATTCCATAGAATGAAGTTTTTTTTATAGAGTTGGGGTTCCATGTTATTGGAAGGTGGACGTTTAACTGGAAGGCCCAGATTAACCTCCATGAACATTCACAGTTTGTTATATGTACACATGTTATGACTAACTTACCTCGACATCCACAGTGGATTTATGTATAGTCCCCCCCCTAAATGAATGGATACAATTGGATGGCTAGAGTATGGGAAGGGTAACAAAGCCCAAAGCTTGAAAGCACCAATTGGGACCTCAAAAGCCCCCAGATACAAATAATATCCTGGAAATATCTCTGGCACTGCACAGAGAGTGGCTAGGGGCTATACCAACCAAAAATGTGTATGTTTTGTTGTGCATAACTCCTTTGTAAGAGGATCCTCCTGAGAATACTAACTATAACAAGGATTTCACTCTCTCACCTCGACATACACCTACTTGTTTTATTTATTAGTCTTGGAGAATTTACTCACAATGAACTATTCCAAGAATCTAAAACCTGAGCTTGTTGATGCACCCTATCAAATAAAAATGTGTAATTCATTTTAAATTAAGATTTGATCTTAGGGGTTATGATTACTCAAAGGAAATGACCGTGCAACCAATGATGTTATGACTCAGTAGTGAGAGTAAATGTGCACACCTAACAAACAATGCCAAATGCAATTTTGTCTTTAAATGAGAAAACGGGGTATGCCACTACATGAGATGCATATTTTTCCTTCAAATGACAATGCAACCATTATGAAATCCTGACTATAAATTCAGTAAGAAAACCTAATGAAAGTACCATGCAAGTGAAAAATGTAAAAATGCATAAATATGCCAAAAATAAAATATTTTTGTATTTTTGAAATAAATGATATGTGAAAGCAACAAAAGATTCTAGAACTCTCAGACCCTGCAGAAACTATTAGACAGTAGACAAGAAAGACACTGAGATAAAACAAATCTAATGCACTAATACCAAAAAAAAAGGAAATAAGATGACAAGAACAACATCTAATTAAAAAGGAAATAAAAAAGGTCTCTAGTCAGAAACAGAGGTAGTATACAGACACCAGCAGTACCCAGGAAGACTCAGCAGCATGCAAACTTCACCCAACAACTCTCAATCATCCAAATCAAACTCAAAATAGAGACATACATGATTGTTCATAGAAAAGATGCGTGTATACATGGCTATTCAGGAAAAACCCACGTGTATACGCAGTTGCAAAGCAAAAACTTATGTACAGGAAGAAAGAGGGAGAAAAATATAAGACAGGATCAAAATTAATTCAGTAGGACACTAATGGGAAAACATGCTTCTGGACCCAACACAAAAACTTAGAGAACAAAGAGCAATTCAAGCACATTGTGCACTCAATCCCCAAAGAAAAACAAGGAACCTCCCGAGTGGAGTCGCCAATTCTGTTACGGAGAGAAACTTAATATGGATTGGGGTAGACCACAAGAAACTGAATGACACCAGAAATCAATCCATTGCAATATGCAAGAGAAATAAATGCATATAACGCTAAGGGATATGAAGCATACCTTATTCCTGACGGTTGATGTAGATCCTTGTTGATCTTTTCCAACACGCTTGCATTCACAATTCACTCTCAACAACAACACACAATACAAGCATGCTATATATCAAAGTGTTAGGCCTACTCTAGCATATATAAACCATCATGTATAAGAAAATAACTACATCCGTGGACAAAATATTCATAGTTATGCACATGTATTGGACAGGAAATCGACATTTCTATGAATAAAATAGAGATATAACAATGAAAAACTCTGTCGGCACTTCTGTGAATCGGAGAAACCGAGTCCTCCTTCTGGGCCTCCACCACTTCAATCCTCCATCATAACGGCAAGTTTACAAAGAAAATGCAAACTTGGGAAGAGTAGCCCTGTGTGCTCCAAAGGGACAATGGGATGGAGAGTCAAGCATAAATAAGTGAGGAAACAATGAATTATAGTTTCCTTACTATTCCAATTCTCCTCCAATGCATCCAAGAGGATCAATATATAGCCCTCCAACTAGGCAATCGAGGGTCGAGTCCGAGCGTTCTCAAGGCATATGGAAGGCCAAGAGTCAAGTTATTCAGGACTCTATGAGGAAAACTACAATTTTTTTTGTCTTCATGTACATTTCCCAATGTACATGGGTATTAGCTCAAACGTTGCGTGTACACGTGGATATTGCTTTAAAAGTCACGTATACACATAAACATGTGTTTTTTGGGGACTCTCTTGGGACATCAAATTATAATTTGAGAAAAGGGGGTCCAAGGAGTCTATAGAGAGACATGGAAGGCCATAAAGGTGTGATTTACCAAGTGTGGTAAAATCAGCTATAACACACACCCTGTCAAGGTTAAAAGTGTTCTAGCTAGGGCCTGGCGCACTATTACTGAAGGGAAGGAGTGCCATCCTACTTAGAGGAGGTCTTCAAAACCATAGATTCTGGGTTCGATCCCCAGTATGGTCGCCAAATTTGTTAGGGGATAAATCTAACTAAGCAAACTCAAGCAAGATCTCCCTAGTCCAAGTGGATCTATAACAAATCAAGTACATAATACAATCTACTTTCCTAGATCAATAGAGATGCAAGTTAAAAGATAGATCACTTACCCGAGGTCTGCAAATCCTTTTCATCTTTGTTGATCCAAGCTCTAGAACTCTCAGATCTCAAGCTGCGATATCCTATAGAGCAAATGGAAACAAGAAAATAGTACAAGCATATCTACATATGAATTAATCTAAGTTAACAGTTAAGGAAGAAAGCTCTAAACATTATCAACAAAACAATATTTATGGAAAGAGTTTATATTACTATAATAAATGGAAATACATAGAGAAAGAATGTCACAACCTAAGGCTCAATGTTGCAACCTTCCATCCAATAATCCAAGTCAAGCCTCCAAAGAATGATAGTTTTCCTCCCAAAAGATGAGTAGGGATTACCTAAGAAATTCCACCAGCATAAGAGTACTATAGTCCCTCTTCCATTCACAATGTAGAGAGGGTCCATATTTATAAGGCTAAAGGTATATATTAGGGTAGGGTGTGCTAGGGGTGATTAGAGTGGATAATTTGAATCTTTGAGGCCCTTCTCGAAGTTAGATGTGGTGGAGGGTCATCCCTAACTTCTAGGTGAGGTGAAATTCAGTTCCTAACCTAATGGGAGGATCCCTTAGACCTCTTCTCTTAATATTCAACCTACTCTATCCCTTTATCCTTATAAATATGAACCCTCTCTCCATTGTGAAGGGAGGAATGACTATAGTACTCTTATGTTGGTGGAATTTATTAGGTGATCCCTACTCATCCTTTGGGAGATAAACTATCATTGTTTGGATTCTTGGCTTGGATTGTTGGATGGAAGGTTGCATCATTGAGGGTTAGGTTGTGAGATTATTTCTCTATGTATTTCCATTTATTACAATAATATAAAATATTTCCATAAATATTGTTGTGTTGATAATGTTTAGAGTTTTCTTTCTTAACTGTTAGCTTAGATCAATTCATATCTAGATATGATTGTACTGTTTGCTTGTTTCCGTTTTCTCTACAGGGTTTTGTAGCTTGAGATCTGAGAGTTATGGAGCTTGGATCAACAAAGAGGAAAAGGATTTGCAGACCTTGGGTAAGTGATCTATCTATTAAATTGCATCTCTATTGATTTAGGAAAGTAGATTGTATTATGTACTTGATTTGTTCTAGATCCACTTGGACTAGGGAGATCTTGCTTGAGTATGCTTGGGTAGATTTATCTGATAACAATAACATTATTCATAAACAGTTTGGGTGCATGGTTTGGGAACCACCATACCTCTTGACTCTTGCGTACATTTCTATATACTTGTACTGTGACATTCATGTGTAGTGCGTAATGGTGTAAGTGGCTAATTGTTGAACTACTATAGTGCAAGTGACCATTGGGTGAGTAAGTTGAGTAGAGGCTTGCATCGACCTAATAGATTGTAGTTCAAGGCGTAATTATGGAAAACCTTGAGTGGAGAGGCATATTCTGGGTGTAATAGTCGCAAGTAGGTCAATCCCTTGCGAATGAGGCACGTCGGTGCCACACAATCCTTAAAGTTGAAAACAAAAAAAATTGGGGCACTACTCCTAAGGTCGTGGCATCATAGCTCATTGGTAATACATATTATGTGGTATGTAGTTAGATATTACTTTAAAGTCATAATTATAATAATATATAATTCGGTGTGTGTATTTGTGTGTATATATGTTGTATTTTAAAGTTTTTTTTTAGTAATTTCAATTAATGCAAGATTTATATTTTAAGAATTTAATGGTGAAAATATAAAGTATTCTATATTTAGTATTTTTAAAGTATATATTATATGTTGAGATGATTTTATCAATATTTTAATGAAGCTGAGTTGATATATAGTTAGCCAATTAAAAATGACAATTATCTTTGAATTTTATAGATCGAACTCAATGATTATCGTTGACCAAATTTCTTGAAATTCTATTGGTTTTTGAACGTCAACTCATCAATGATATTTTTTCTTATGAGGCTCATTTAAACCCCAAATTAATTCTAATAGTATTAAATGAATTTATGATAGTATTGCATCTTATTTAACATAAGTGCAATAAGTTTACTTATAATCATGTGGATAATTATTCTGGTTTATTTAAAAAAATAACACAGTATTTGAGGCTTTGAATCTTGCTTTTAGCAAGTGAGTTTGATTAATTATTAGGCTTTGTGAGAAAATCCTTTTAGTGTAATGGTTTGAATAGTTGACTGTATTAACCATCATATCAAAGAAGTAACGAGTGACCACTCTATCAAATTTGTAGAGTTATGACAAGTCGTCATATCTACTTCTTGAAACCACGGTATCAATCAAAGATTTAAAAGTTTCACTATGTCAAATGGGAATCACCATAATAATTAGTTGTTTGTGGTGTATTAATTTAATGAGAGCTGTCACCGTTCATCTAATACAAGAAGTAGAACCCAATATTGTGTATCAAATAATAGAAGTAGAAGTTGGAAAGATTAAAGAATGTTGAAAAACAAAATCATGGTGTCAAATTTGGAAAACTGATTTGTTGTCAGTTGGAGATTGTGGTCAAAGACAAAGTAGAGGATTGTGCATCAATGAAAAAGAAAAGGGAAGTCAAAATAATATTTTCTAGAACATTGAAAGCAATATGTCTATAAGCATAAAATATGTACATGATTGATATGAAAGAGTTTTCATACAAAATTAAAAACCCATAATAGAATGCATTCCCCATCTTGGTGAGACATGTAATTGATAACAAATAAAAACAAAAAAGTATTTCACCGAGATTTTTGTTTAATTTTATGAAGAGAAGTGTATTATACGGTATTTTTTGGAACAATTGAGAAAGTTGTGTTGTATAGCCATTGATTGCAAGAAATATATGAGAATAAAAGTCTTTTATGTGGCATCGACAACAACTTGTGATTGGGTAAATCAATGAAGTGGTTTTTAGTTGAAGAACTACAATTTACTTCAACAAAATTGTCATTGTTGCAAACTTAGTTGGCAATACACGTTTGGTAGCAATATTTGAAGAATCATTGAAAGAGAAACCTTGATAAATTGGATATTGACATAGAATTCACTCTACAACAACACTCCTTAGCTTTTGTAGGCAAGGCCACTTCAAAAGAAGGAAAACAAAATTCTTCAGCCCAAAATTTTTCTATTCATTCATGAGATATTTTTTTTACAAATTTAGACATGGGAAAATTTAAAATCAAACATATATTATTGTTCCCTAATTTTATTTCTCCACAACATATGTTCTACATTTTTTGTAACTTCAGGGAATTGAGTATTATTTACAATATATGTAAGTTTGGAATGAATAAAAATTGTAACTAGAATATTATCCTAGAGAATTAGGTGAACATCCTTGCTAGGCATCTTGGTGACTTGAAAAATATAGATGTTTCCATAGGGATATTTGATGTTCAATCTTGTGTCAACATCTTTTTGAGGCAGTATAGAATCCTTTACCCCTATTCTTGATTAGAATAGTGGACACAACAAAATTCGATGCTTTTGTTAGAATTTGATAGTTGTAAAACCAAGATCACTAAAATAAAGACAAAGAACAAAAACAAAACAATGTGGATCTCGTTTCACCACGGTGATCAATGATCATCTCCCAACCATAGACAAAAGAATTTTTTGTCTCCTCCGAGCTCAGACTTTCTAATAGAGATCGATGTACATCCAAATAATAGTATCACAAACACCAAAAATAAGAGAGAAACTTCTCAAAAGTGGAGAATCTTAGAAAAAAACTCTCCATGATTTGTGGAGAGAGATCCAAAATGTAAGAATCCCTAGCTTCTGCAGCTGCACAATGTCTTCTTCTCAAGTTAGCTATAATACCATGTTATATTTTTATCATTTACGCAATATGATCTTAGGATCTTATATGAGAGAATAACATGCACAAAAATCAATCACAAGAGACAATAGACAGAAATATTTTCCTTGGGGAAACCATAAAGGAGAAAACCATGCAACTTCCTCAGAGATAGAATGAGCACCAATGGCAGCAGTAAAACCCAAAGACAGAAAGATGATCTCCAACAACTGTTCTCTCTCTCACTTCTGTGAGCTCCTCTTTTCTCACTTATGCGCTATATCTGGGTGAGTGTATAAATCAAATAGATAGGCTCACTCTATATTTATACTAGTTTATGACTTGACAATTACTTACCATGGCCGACTTCTCTAGGAGAGTCTAATAACCCTAGTGCCCCACAACTGTAGGGACTTTGCCCCCTGATCAACAAGGAGGGTTAAACTCTATGAATTTACATCACTTGATTACATTAATGATCCTCCCAATAGGAGCATCGGGGACCAATGAAATACAATATATGAAATATACAAGTGAATACATTCCGAAGTTACAAATACATCAACACTCCCTCTTAACTAGGAAGGTATTCTCTAGACACAATTCATTAGAAAAAGTATTCATAATTGGATCATCATTGGATCATCATCAAAGTTGGATCATTACTAGATCATCATCATCACTGCTTTCACTATCTTGATCAAATGGTGCTATCTCTCAATTCTACTTGTCACAGGAATTTCTACAATGCCAGTCCTCTTCCATGCTGGTTGTAGGCCTAGCATCCATGTAGGTCTTCATCTTCTTCAGCACTTATATCTGACCATGGGAGGAACACATCTAGTATCCATGTCAGAAAGGCCCACCCAACACTTATATCTGACCATGGGAGGAACACATCTAGCATCCATGTTAGAAAGGCCCTCCCAACACTTATATCTGACCATGAGAGGAACACATCCAACATCCATGTCAGAAAGGCATGCCCAAAACTCACATATGATCATGGGAGGCCCATCCTGTCACCATGTCAAAAAGGCCCAACACTCACATCCATCAGCATGGTAGGACACACCATCTACCATCTGAGGAAATCCTTTGCACTTACATCCACTGGCATGGTAGGACACACCATCTACCATCTGAGGAAAGGCTCTGCACTTACATACACCATCATGGTAGGACACACCATCTACCATCTGAGGAAGGGCTCTGAAAATACATCCATCGGCATGGTAGGACACACCATATACCACTCGAGGAAAGGCTTTGCACTTACATCCACTGGAATGGTAGGACACACCATTTACCATCCGAGGAAAGGATCTGCACTTACATCCACTGGCATGGTAGGAAATGCCATATACCATATGAGGAAAGGCTCTGCACTTACATCCACCAGCATGGTAGGACACACCACCTACTATCTGAGGAAAGGATTTGCACTTACATCCACTGGCACGGTAGGACACACCATCTACCATCCTGTTGAGGTGTCTGTCTTGGTTCTGAAGCTCGCTGATCTAGGGTTTGTCACATAAACCCTAATTTTAAAAAATTGAAATATTTCAGATATTATTGGATAGAAATATATATCTCTTCAAATGGAGTTGTCCAATGTACTCCTTTTCTAAAAACAGTGGAGGGAAGCTCCCGAAACAGGAAGCCCTAGATTTCCAATTTCTTCTGCAGAAATTCTTGTTACTATTTCTGTGATATATCCAAAATTACTAATCCTATGTGTCTGAAATTTCACACAAAGGTAACCTCACATGTCCCTGATCCAAAACCATATTTTTCATCAGAATTGGTTTTACCATTTGGGATTTACGATCCTTTTCCCAAGGTGACCTGTTATAGGACTGTTCAGAACAACGAAGTTGTACGGAATGCCACGTGTCACGGGTTCATATTGTGAGTCTGATATTTGGACCAATAAAATTAAATTCCATGAAATTTCCATTAAATCTTTAGGAATTCCATTTGGACCTCTGTAGCCCAAGATATTGCAGTTATCCCCAGGTGTCCTGTTTAGGGACGAATTCTGGAAGAGGCTAGAACCCTAAATTGGAGGGATAATATATCCCACAATATAGCGAATCGGAGGATGAATTTTGGATACAGTGTACATCATGATTTTATCTTTGGTCCCTGAAATTTTCAGCCCTTTATACTTTTTCAATCTATGGATATAGAGAATGTACCAAAACTTAGCCGTTTTAGTACTTAGGGTTTTTCTAGCTAGGGGTCAAACTAGGGTTTGACTTTCCCAGAGTTTCACCCAACCAAATTTATTGATCCAGGTCTCTAAAATTTGTTTTTTATGAGGGGAAAAATCCTATGTTGGTCTCACTCAAAAATTACTCTTCTGTAGAAATCCCTAATTTCCGCATCGAAAACTGAAAATGCTCGGAATCGAATTCCGCTTCGACAAAAAGATGTGCCCTTCAATGGAGAGTCAGCCTAGCATAATTTTGCTGATGGATTGTGGAGAGAGACCCAAAAAATAAGAAGCACTAGATTATGTAGCTGCATAATTTCTTCTTCTCAGGTTAGCTCTAATACCATGTTAAATTTCCATATGCTTAGCTAAGACATCAGTATTTCATTTCATTTTCATAACAAAAGCATATAAACAGGATCACTGAAAGATAGACAAGCACAACGATACAAAAGGAACATAAAGATTTATCCTGGGAAAACCCTAAAGGGAAAAATCCAACAAAATCTTCCTCAATATAGATGCCCCAAAAATATAAAAGATAAAACCAGCAAGGAGATCAAAGCCTGATCCTCCTCCTTCTCCAGCTACTTCTCTTCTCCACTAATGCGCTACACAAGTGAGAGTGTGTGTGTCTCAAATGAGGAGCACTACACCTCTATTTATATTCATCCGTTCACTTAAGTTAACTCATTTGACATGTAGGCTTGAGTTAAATCATGTAGGCTTGAGTTACACATGTAGGCTCAAGTAACCACACTGGGGTGCTGATGACCCACCTTTACAATTAGAGGGGACTACCTCATGACTCTTATTATTTCTTCAGATTAGGAGCATCGGGGTACAATGTAATACAATCGGTTCTCTCGGTAGGACCATCGGGGACCACAAAAAAGATACACATAGAATATTCTTTGAAGTTACAATATTTCAACACTCCCCCTTATCGAGAAGGGTATTCTACAGCAACATCAACAACAACAAGAGTAGAGATAGAGGACATCATCAACATCAGTAGGGTAACACATCTATAAATAATTGGAAGCTTTTCAACATCATGTAGTCTTCATCTTCAATCTTCAATCTTCATCATCAGCAACATCTTCAGTCTTTGATCAGCAACATCTTCAGCATTTTGATCTTTCAATTAGCAACGACATCTTCAGCACTTGGACCTTTCGATCAGCAACATCTTCAGTACTTTGACTGTTCGATCAACAACAACATCTTCAGTGTTTTTACCTTTCGAACAGCAACATCTTTAGCACTTTGAATTTTCGATCAGCAACAACATCTTCAACATTTTGACCTTTCAATCAGCAACATCTTCAGCACTTTGACTTTTGAATTAGAAACAACATCTTCAGCACCTTAACCTCTCGATCAGCAGCAACATCTTCAGTACTTTGACCTCTCGAGCAGAAATATCATCATCAACACTTTGCCCTTTCGATCAGCAACAACATCATCATGATCATATTCTGATCTGTTGATCATAATCATCATCACATTTTGATCTTTTGATCAGAAACATCATCATCATAATTTGATATTTCGATCAGAAACATCATCAACATAGAAACATCATCATCATACTCTGATCTTTCGATCAGAAACAGCATCATCATACTCTGATCTTTTGAGTAGAAACATCACAATCATAGTGCATCATCAGCATAATCTGATCTTCTAGATCAGTACGTCATCATCATCATACTCTGATCTTTCGATTAGTATGTCATCATCATCATACTCTGATCTTTAGATCAGTACATCATCATCATCATACTCTGATCTTTTGATTAGTACGGCATCATCATCATCAGCAACAACCTGCAATCCACAACTCAAAGACAAAAAGTCTTTGGATCACTTTTGGACTTAAAGTCCAGGGATGATACAATCCCACCACATTCTCAACAACCGAAGTTACCGGATTGATTACAGGCGAATCAGTCCCTATCACTTTAGGACTAAGTCCAAGGACGATGCAATCCTACCACATTCTCGAGGACCGAAGCCATCAGATTGATTACGGGAGAATCAGTCCCTATCACTTTAGGACTATGTCCAAGGATGATGCAATCCTACCACATTCTCGAGGACCAAAGCCACCGGATTGATTATGGGAGAATCAGTCCCTATCACTTTAGGACTATGTCCAAGGATGATGCAATCCTACCACATTCTCGAGGATCGAAGCCACCAGATTGATTACGGGAGAATTAGTCCTTATCACTTTAGGATGATGTCCAAGGATGATGCAATCCTACCACATTCTCGAGGACTGAGGTCATCGGATCTATTATGGACAGATGTCCTGGGATGATACAATCCCTCTTCATTCTGGAAGATCGAGGTCTCCGTATCACTTTAGGGAAAGTGCCCAGGGATGATACAATCCCACCATGTTCTCGAGGACCAAGGTCATCGGATCTATTGTGGACAGATGTACCAGGATGATACAATCCCTCTTTATTCTCGAAGACCGAGGTCTCCGGATCACTTTAGGGCAAGTTCCCAGGGATGATACAATCCCACTACAACATCACTACTCCCCCTTTCGGGGAAGCTCTTTTCGAACCACACCAAGCTTGTCTTGAAAGTGTTCGAACTCTACTCGAAGTAGAGGCTTCGTCAGTACATCATCATCCTAACCATCATCATCTACATCTTCAGTATGTGAATATTGAACTATCACCATATGTATCTCCAGTATGTGAAGACTGAATGCATCATCATCTATATCTTCAGTGTAGAAATACTGAATCACCATCATCTGTATCTACAGTATGTAAATACTGAAATATCATCTATATCTTCAGTATGGGAATACTGAAATCATCATCATCTATATCTTTAGTATGGGAATACTGAAACATCATCATCTCTATATTCAATATAGAAATACAAAATCACCATCATCTGCATCTACAGTATCATCATCTGCATCTTATCTTGTATGTAGAAATACCGAATTTCTACGTGTTACGTCGGAACACAGGGTTCTTTGTCATCACAACTATGTTTATCACATAGAATCATTGTAGTGTCCATCTTTAGGTCAAAGAGACCTGATATGAGCTTCTGAATCCATATGGCTTCACAACTTAGTAGAGCAATTTGCTATGTATTCTGCTTCAACTGTGCTAAGAGAAACACTGGACTGTTTCCTGCTAAACCATGAACTCATAACAGACCTCAAACAAAAGCATCTACCTGATGTGCTTTTCCTGTCTGAGATACTTCTAGCCCAATCTGCATCTGTGTAGCCATACAATCTATACTCATGGCTACCATCATAGTATAGACCAAAGTCTATAGTCCCTTTCAGATATCTCATCACATGTTTTGCAGCTACTAGGTGAACCCGTCTTGGTTGAACAAGATATTGACTTAAGGTGTTCAAAGCAAAACAAATGTCTGGTCTGGTATTTGTTAAGTACATCAATGACCCAATGATCTGTCTGTAGTGAGTCACATCCACTAACTCTAATGAGTCATCAGCTAACAGCTTCAGGTTGGAGTCCATGGGTGTGGCCATGACTTTGCATTCCAACATATTGAATCTCTTCAATATCTCTACCACATACTTTCTCTGGTTGAGAAATATTCCTTCTTAACTTTGCCATACTTCCAGAACTAGGAAATAATGCATTAACCCAAGGTCTTTCATCTCAAATTATTCTGCTAGTTTCTTCTTGCTTTCCATGATCTGTTTCTCATTCCCTGTCAAGAATAAGTCATCCACATATAGTAATAGAATGACAGGTACATCTTCTACAACCTTGTAGGATAGGTTAGGATCGAATTTACTCTTGGAAAAGTCCATGCTCATCAGGAAACTACCTATTCTTCCATACCAAGCTCTGGGAGCTTGCTTCAGGCCATAGAGGGCCTTCTTCAACTTGCATACTTGATTCCATTTGTCTTCAACTTCAAATCCTCGTGACTATTCGATGTAAAACTCTTCCTCAATCATACCTTTAAGGAAGGCTTGTCTTTACTTCATCATGGAAGAAAATACCATGATAGTTTTGAAGGAAGTGTACGTTGCTTCCTGGAGTAAGTGTCTCTTCAGAATTAATTCCCTCTTTCCGATAGAAACCTGTAGCCACAACTCTTACCTTACTTCTATCAGGAACATATCTTATCTTGCAAATCCATTTGGAAGATACCACATTCTTGCTTTCTGGTTTGAGTACTATATCCCAAACATCATTCTAGTATCATAACATCTTCTATGAGTTTGTCTTCTCAGGTCATCAACATATCCTAGTCTTCTACATTCAGCCTTGAAGGTTGGAACCCACTTTACTCTCGGTAAAGTCTTGATCCATCACAAAGCTTTTCATCATGTCGTACCATGTCGAACTCAGATATAATTTTCTGTAGTCACTCCCCCTGAAGTGGAGTATCATCTTCCCTCTTCATTCTGTACAGGTGGTTCTATGCTTGATATATACTGGTCAATAGAGTATGTCATGTCATAGTCTATTCTTTCTGGGGAGAATCATGAACCTTTCTTTGTACACTTGTTCCATCATATCGTATACATCATTCCCCATGATCAACTATTATTCTTTGATCATAGCTTCTTTCATAGAATTCTTTTCTTCATCTTGAGTTATCTCTTATACCCATGGTGGTCTTCATCCCTCAAGGTGGATCTACCACTCTCTGAAGCTCTTTATTCCATCATGGTGTCTCTAACCCTGGGAGCTTCAGATTCATGTTTATTGGAGTGAATCTTGAATTGTCATCACTTGTTCTTTGGAACAAGTCTCATCCTTCTTTTCTTGTAGGAGGTTGTACATGACCTTTCCTACAATTCAAATGCACCAGTTGCATGGTTAGAACTATTTCATAAAACATATGCATAACGGCAAATTCTTATGCATCATGCAACTGTTTAGTCAATACAACATTTATCCATATCTCCAATAAACTTTCTAGGTTCCTTCCATCTCCACCATGACATTATTGAGATTGTGCACTAATCCAATATGTCAGCAAAGAGGTTTGATGAGTAGCAATGGAGAGTTGTATAGCACGATGAACTACTTATCCATCACATGCATATTAGTAGTGTACAGTCATTAATGCAAACAATCTATCATGCATAACACATCAACTGAATATAATCAAATGCATAACAAAACAATATCATTAAATGACAATTGAATACTTATCTTTTGTTTGTTTCGTGGGTAGACTCCTTCTTGATCATTCTGCTTCATCATCTTCTTCATTCATGGAATCATCATTTCTTTTCTAGATGATAAGATGGATAAGAGGTTCTTTAAGAATTTATTTCTTCATATTCCTCATCGCTTGAGGGATCTTCTTTGAATGGTGAGAGCTTGATCTTCAATTGCTTCCATCTTTCTTCTTCTCTTCTTATGAGACGAGCTTCTTCTTCTTCCCAAAGTCTGTTGAAAGTAATTACTTCCTTTTGGCACACATTATTTGCATGAATGAATCCCATGATCCTGGGAGGCCATTCAAGGTGGCTATCACCACTTCTTCATTCTCCACTTCTTCTTCTATTGCTTCATGTTGTTTTGCATTCTGGATCTTCACATTCTTCAACTGTTTTCTCAAATCCATCTTCTGATTTAATTTCTTATATTCAAAAATCTTGGTCAAGGAATCAAACATCTTCGGTGTCTTTGGGGAGACACTTGTGGTACAATTTGATTCATGACTAAATCAGCAATGATCTTCTTGGCCTTGACCAAGTTCTTCTTGTGTAAGGCTTCTAACCTCATCTCCCTCTGGAACTGGAACCTCTATACTCATGTAGGTGTCCAAACCATTTTCTTCAGAGAGATCATATACTTCTAGGCTTGGAATTTGTCAACTTCACCAAGCTTATCATCAAGCTAATGTGATAGATCACTTTGAAATGAGAACCTCAAATGAAAATAGCAAAGGATTATATCTTACCGATTTGAGGTGTCCGTCTTGGTTCCAAAGCTCGCTGATCTAGGGTTTGTCACAGAAACCCTAATTTTAAAAAATTGGAATATTTCAGATCTTATTGGATAGACAGATAGATATATTCAAATGGAGCTGTCCAATGTACTCCTTTTTTGAAAACAGTGGAAGGAAGCTCCTGGAACAGGAAGCCCTAGATTTCCAATTTCTTCTGCAAAAATTCTTGTTACTGTTTCTATGATATATACGAAATTAATAATCCTCTATGTCTGAAATTTCGCATGAAGGTAACCTAGAATGTCCCTGATCCAACACTATAGGTTTCATCAGAATGAGTTTTACCATTTGGAATTTATGATCCTTTTTCCAAGGTGACCTGTTACAGGACTGTTCAGAACAGTGAAGTTGTACGGAATGCCACGTTTCACGGGTGCATCTTCTGAGTCTGATATTTGGACCACTAAAATTAAATTCCATTCCCTTTCTAGGAAATCTTCAGGAATTCGATTTGGACCTCTGTAGCCCAATATTTTGCAGTTCTACCCAGGTGTCCTGTTTAGGGATGAATTCTGGAAGAGGCTAGAACCCTAACATGGAGGGATAATATTTCACATAATATAGTGAATCGGGCACTGAAATTTGGACATTGTGTACATCAGGATTTGATATTCTGCCTCTGCAATTTTCAGCCCTTGAGCCTTCGCCAATCTCTATATATAGCGAATGTACCAAAACTTAGCCGTTTTAGTACTTAGGGTTTTTCTAGCTAGGGGTCAAACTAGGGTTTGACTTTCCCAGAGTTTCACCCAACCAAATTTCTTGATCTAGGTCTCTAAAATTCAATTTTTATGAGGAGAAAAATCCTATGTTGGTCTCACTCAAAAATTATTTTTCTGTAGAAAGCCCTAATTTCCGCATCGAAAATTGAAAATGCTCGGAATCGAATTCCGCTTCGACAAAAAGATGCGCCCTTCAATGGAGAGTCAGCCCAGCATATGTTTGCTAATGGATTGTGGAGAGAGACCCAAAAAATAAGAATCCCTAGCTTCCGTAGCTGCACAATGTCTTCTTCTCAGGTTAGCTCTGATACCATGTTAAATTTCCATATGCTTAGCTAAGACATCGGTATTTCATTTCATTTTCATAACAAAAGCATATAAACAGGATCACTGAAAGATAGACAAGCACAACCATACAAAAGGAACACAAAGATTTATCCTGGGAAAACCCTAAAGGGAAAAGCCTAGCAAAATATTCCTCAATATAGATGCCCCAAAAAGATAAAAGATAAAACCAGCAAGGAGATCAAAGCCTGATCCTCCTCCTTCTCCAGCTACTTCTCTTCTCCACTAATGCGCTACACAAGTGAGAGTGTGTGTGTCTCAAATGAGGAGCACTACACCTCTATTTATATTCATCCGTTCACTTAAGTTAAATCATTTGACATGTAGGCTCAAGTTAAATCATGTAGGCTCGAGTTACACATGTAGGCTCAAGTAACCACACTGGGGTGTTGATGACCCACCTTTACAATTAGAGGGGACTACCTCATGAATCTTATTAGTTCTTCCGATTAGGAGCATCAGGGTATAATGTAATACAAGTGGTTCTCCCGGTAGGACCATTGGGGACCACAAAAAAGATACATATAGAATATTCTTTGAAGTTACAATATTTCAACACTCCCCCTTAACGAGAAGGGTATTCTACAGCAACATCAACAACAACAAGAGTAGAGATAGAGGACATCATCAACATCAGTAGGGTAACACATCTATAAATCATTGGAATCTTTTCAACATCATGTAGTCTTCATCTTCAATATTCAGTCTTCATCATCAGCAACATCTTCAGTCTTTGATCAACAACATCTTCAGCATTTTGATATTTCAATTAGCAACGACATATTTAGCACTTGGACCTTTCGATCAGCAACATCTTTAGCACTTTGACTGTTCGATCAGCAACAACATCTTCAGCGTTTTAACCTTTCGATCGGCAACATCTTCAGCACTTTGAATTTTTGATCAGCAACAACATCTTCAGCATTTTGACCTTTCGATCAGAAAAATCTTCAGCACTTTGACTTTTCAATCAGAAACAACATCTTCAGCACCTTGACCTTTCAATCAGTAGCAACATCTTTAGTACTTTGAGCTCTCGAGCAGAAATATCATCATCAACACTTTTCCCTTTCGATTAGCAGCAACATCATCATCATCATATTTTGATTTGTCGATCATAATCATCATCACATTCTGATCTTTTGATCAGAAACATCATCATCATACTCTGATCTTTCGATCAGAAACATCAGAAACATAGAAACATCATCATCATACTCTGATCTTTCGATCAGAAACATCATCAACATACTTTAATATTTCGATCAGAAACATCATCATCATACTCTGATCTTTCGATCAGAAACATCATAATCATAGTGCGTCATCATCATACTCTGATCTTTTAGATCAGTACGTCATCATCATCATACTCTGATCTTTCGATCAGTATGTCATCATCATCATACTCTGATCTTTCAATCAGTACATCATCATCATCATACTCTGATCTTTCGATTAGTATGACATCATCATCATCAGCAACAACCTGCAATCCATAACTCAAAGACAAAAAGTCTTTGGATCACTTTTGGACTTAAAGTCCAGGGATGATACAATCCCACCACATTCTCGACAACCGAAGTTATCGGATTGATTACAGGAGAATCAGTCCCTATCACTTTAGGACTAAGTCCAAGGACGATGCAATCCTACCACATTCTCGAGGACCGAAGCCACCGTATTGATTATGCGAGAATTAGTCCTTATCACTTTATGACTATGTCCAAGGATGATGCAATCCTACCACATTCTCGAGGACCGAAGCCACCGGATTGATTATGGGAGAATCAATCCCTATCACTTTAGGACTATGTCCAAGGATGATGCAAACCTACCACATTCTTGAGGACCAAAGCCATCGGATTGATTACGGGAGAATCAGTCCCTATCACTTTAGGACTATGTCCAAGGATGATGCAATCCTACCACATTCTCGAGGACCAAAGCCACCGGATTGATTATGGGAGAATCAGTCCTTATCACTTTAGGACGATGTCCAAGGATGATGCAATCCTACGACATTCTCAAGGACTAAGGTCACTGGATCTATTATGGACAGATGTCCTGGGATGATACAATCCCTCTTCATTCTCGAAGACCGAGGTCTCCAGATCACTTTAGGGAAAGTGCTCAGGGATGATACAATCCCACCACGTTCTCGAGGACCAAGGTCACTGGATATATTGTGGAAAGATGTACCGGGATGATACGATCCTTCTTCATTCTTGAAGACTGAGGTCTCCGGATCACTTTAGGGAAAGTTCCCAGGGATGATACAATCCCACTGCAACATCACTACTGCCCCTTTTGGGGAAGATATTTTCAAACCACACCAAGCTTGTCTCAAAAGTGTTCGAACTCTACTCGAAGCAGAGGCTTTGTCAGTACATCATCATCCAAACCATCATCATCTACATCTTCAGTATGTGAATACTGAACTATCACCATCTGTATCTCTACTATGTGAATACTGAAAGCATCATCATCTATATCTTCAGTGTAGAAATACTGAGTCACCATCATCTGTATCTACAGTATGTAAATACTGAAATATCATCTATATCTTCAGTATGGGAATACTGAAATCATCATCATCTATATTTTCAGTATGGGAATACTGAAACATCATCATCTCTATATTCAGTATAGAAATATTGAATCACCATCATCTGCATCTACAGTATCATCATCTGCATCTTATCTTGTATGTAGAAATACCGAATTTCTACGTGTTACGTTGGAACACAGGGTTCTTTGTCATCACAACTATGTTTATCACATAGAATCATTGTAGTGTCCATCTTCAGGTCAAAGAGACCTGATATAAGCTTTTGAAGCCATATGGATTCACAACTTAGTAGAGCAATCTGCTATGTATTCTGCTTCAACCGTGCTGAGAGAAACACTGGACTGTTTCCTGCTAAACCATGAACTCATAGCAGACCTCAAACAAAAGCATC
>LPNX010408536.1:99883-126682 GCA_001517045.1 Pseudotsuga menziesii | reverse complement strand
CAGATATCTCATCACATGTTTTGCAGCTACTAGGTGAACCTGTCTTGGTTGAACAAGATATTGAATTAAGGTGTTCACAGCAAAACAAATGTCTGGTTTGGTATTTGTTAAGTACATCAATGACTCAATGATCTGTCTATAGTGAGTCACATCCACTAACTCTAATGAGTCATCAGCTAACAGCTTCAGGTTGGAGTCCATGGGTGTGGCCATGACTTTGCATTCCAACATATTGAATCTCTTCAATATCTCTACCACATACTTTTCCTGGTTGAGAAATATTCCTTCTGAACTTTGCCATACTTCAAGACCTAGGAAATAATGCATTAACCCAAGGTCTTTCATCTCAAATTCTTCTTCTAGTTTCTTCTTGCTTTCCATGATCTGTTTCTCATTCCCTGTCAAGAATAAGTCATCCACATATAGTAATAGAATGATAGGTACATATTCTACAACCTTGTAGGAAAGGTTAGGACCGAATTTACTCTTGGAAAAGCCCATGCTCATCAGGAAACTATCTATTCTTCCCTACCAAGCTCTGGGAGCTTGCTTCAGGCCATAGAGGGCCTTCTTCAACTTGCATACTTGATTCCATTTGTCTTCAACTTCAAATCCTCATGACTATTCGATGTAAAACTCTTCCTCAATCATACCATTAAGGAAGGCTTGTCTTTACTTCATCATGGAAGAAACTGCCATGATAGTTTTGAAGGAAGTGTACCTTGCTTCCTAGAGTAAGTGTCTCTTCAGAATTAATTCCCTCTTTCTAATAGAAACCTCTAGCCACAACTCTTACCTTACTTCTATCAGCAACATATCTTATCTTGCAAATCCATTTGGAAGATACCACATTCTTTCTTTCTAGTTTGATTACTATATCCCAAACATCATTCTAGTATCATAACATCTTCTATGGGTTTGTCTTCTCAGGTCATCAACATATCCTAGTCTTCTGCATTCAACCTTGAAGGTTGGAACCCACTTTACTCTTGGTAAAGTCTCGATCCATCACAAAGCTATCCATCATGTTGTACCATGTTGAACTCAGATATAATTTTCTATAGTCACTCCCCCTGAAGTGGAGTATCATCTTCCCTCTTCATTCTGTACAGGTGGTTCTATGCTTGATATATACTGGTCAATAGAGTATTTCATGTCATAGTCTATTCTTTCTGAGGAGAATCATGAACCTTGCTTTGTACACTTGTTCCATCATATCATTTACATCATTCCCCATGATCAACTGTTATTCTTTGATCATAGCTTCTTTCATAACATTCTTTTCTTCATCTTGAGTTATCTCTTGTACCCATGGTGGTATTCATCCTTCAAGGTGGATCTACCACTCTCTGAAGCTCTTTCTTCCATCATGGTGTCTCTGACCCTGGGAGCTTCAGATTCATGTTTATTGGAGTGAATCTTGAATTGTCATCACTTGTTCTTCGGAACAAGTCTCATCCTTCTTTTCTTGTAGGAGGTTGTACATGACCTTTCCTACAATTCAAATGCACCAGTTGCATGGTTAGAACTATTTCATAAAACATATGCATAATGACAAATTATTATGCATCATGCAACTGTTTAGTCAATACAACATTCATCCATATCTCACATAAACTTTCTAGATTCCTTCCATCTCCACCATGACATTATTGATATTGTGCACTAATCCAATATGTCAGCAAAGAGGTTTGATAAGTAGCAATGGAGAGTTGTATAGCACCATGAGCTACTTACCCATCAGATGCATATTAGTAGTATAGAGTCATTATTGCAAAAAATCTATCATGCATAACACATCAACTGAATATAATGAAATGCATAACAAAACAATATCATTAAATGACAATTGAATACTTATCTTTTGTTTGTTTCATGGGTAGACTCCTTCTTGATCATTCTGCTTCATCATCTGATTCATTCATGAAATCATCATTTCTTTTCCAGATGATAAGATGGATAAGAGGTTCTTTAAGAATTGAGTTCTTCATATTCCTCATCGCTTGAGGGATCTTCTTTGAATGGTGAGAGCTTGATCTTCAATTGCTTCCATATTTCTTCTTCTCTTCTTATGAGACGAGCTTCTTCTTCTTCCCAAAGTCTGTTGAAAGTAATTACTTCCTTCTGGCACACATTATTTGCATGAATGAATCCCATGATCCTGGGAGGCCATTCAAGGTGGCTATCACCACTTCTGCATTCTCCACTTCTTCTTCTACCACTTCAAGTTGTTCTGCATTCTGGATCTTCACATTATTCAATTGTTTTCTCAAAGCCATCTTCTGATTTAAGTTCTTATCTTCAAATATCTTGGTCAAGGAATCAAACATCTTCGGTGTCTTTGGGGAGACACTTGTGGTACAAGTTGATTCATGACTGAATCAGCAATGATCTTCTTGGCCTTGACCAAGTTCTTCTTGTGTAAGGCTTCTAGCCTCATCTCCCTCTGGAACTGGAACCTCCATAATCATGTAGGTGTCCAAACCATTTTCTTCAGAGAGATCATATACTTCTAGGCTTGGAATTTTTCAACTTCACCAAGCTTATCATCAAGCTGATGTGATAGATCACTTTGAAATGAGAACCTCAAATGAAAATAACAAAGGATTAGATCTTACCGATTTGAGGTGTCCGTCTTGGTTCCAAAGCTCGCTGATCTGGGGTTTGTCACAGAAACCCTAATTTTCAAAAATTGAAATATTTCAGATATTATTGGATAGAAAGATAGATCTCTTCAAATGGAGCTGTCCAATGTACTCCTTTTCTGAAAACAGTGGAAGGAAGCTCCCGGAACAGGAAGCCCTAGATTTCCAATTTCTTCTGCAGAAATGCCTGTTACTATTTCTATGATATATATGAAATTACTAATCTTCTATGTCTGAAATTTTTCATGGAGGTAACCTAGCATGTCCCGGATCCAACACTATAGGTTTCATCAGAATTAGTTTTACCATTTGGAATTTATGATCCTTTTCCCAAGGTGACCGGTTATAGGACTGTTCAGAACAGCGAAGTTGTACGAAATGCCACGTGTCACAGGTTCATATTCTAAGTCTGATATTTGGACAACTACAATTAAATTCCATTCCATTTCCAAGAAATCTTCAGGAATTCCATTTGGACCTCTGTAGTCCAAGATATTGCAGTTCTCCCCAGGTGTCCTGTTTAGGGATGAATTCTGGAAGAGGCTAGAACCCTAACTTGGAGGGATAATATCTCCAAGAATATAGCAAATCTGAGGCTGAAATTTGGATACAGTGTACATCAGGATTTTATCTTCGCCCCCTGCAATTTTCCACACCTGATCCTTCGCCAATCTATGTATATAGAGAATGTACCAAAAATTAGCCATTTTAGTACTTAGGGTTTTTCTAGCTAGGGGTCAAACTAGGGTTTGAATTTCCCAGAGTTTCACCCAACCAAATTTCTTGATCCAGGTCCCTAAAATTCATTTTTGATGAGGAGAAAAATCCTATGCTGGTCTCACTCAAAAATTCCTCTTCTGTAGAAAGCCCTAATTTCCGCATCGAAAACTGAAAATGCTCGGAATCGAATTCCGCTTCGACAAAAATATGCGCCCTTCAATGGAGAGTAAGCCTAGCATAATTTTGCTAATGGATTGTGGAGAGAGACCCAAAAAATAAGAATCCCCAACTTCTATAGCTGCACAATGTCTTCTTCTCAGGTTAGCTCTAATACCATGTTAAATTTCCATATGCTTAGCTAAGACATCAGTATTTCATTTCATTTTCATAACAAAAGCATATAAACAGGATCACTGAAAGATAGACAAGAACAACCATACAAAAGGAACACAAAGATTTATCCTGGGAAAACCCTAAAGGGAAAACCCAGCAAAATATTCCTCAATATAGATGCCCCAAAAAGATAAAAGATAAAACCAGCAAGGAGATCAAAGCCTGATCCTCCTCCTTCTCCAGCTACTTCTCTTCTCCACTAATGCGCTACACAAGTGAGAGTGTGTGTGTCTCAAATGAGGAGCACTACACCTCTATTTATATTCATCCGTTCACTTAAGTTAACTCATTTGACATGTAGGCTCAAGTTAAATCATGTAGGCTCGAGTTACACATGTACGCTCAAGTAACCACACTGGGGTGCTGATGACCCACCTTTACAATTAGAGGGGACTACCTCATGAATCTTATTAGTTATTCTGATTAGGAGCGTCAAGGTACAATGTAATACAAGTGGTTCTCCCGATAGGACCATCGGGGACCACAAAAAAGATACACATAAAATATTCTTCAAAGTTACAATATTTCAACACATCCAAGGAAAGGCTTTGCACTTACATCCATCGGCATGGTAGGACACACCATCTACCATCTGGGGAAAGGATCTACGCTTACATTTAACCATGGGAGGAACCAATCCTACCACCATTTCAGAAGGGCTCTTCACTTACATCTAAATATGGGAGGAACCAATCCTACCACCATGTCAGAAGGGCTCTACACTTACATATGACCATGGAAGGAACCATTCCTACCACCATGTCAGAAGGGATCTACACTTATATCTGACCATGGGAGGAACCAATCCTACCACCATGTCAGAAGGGTACATAGACTCATCACTTCCCCTTGGAAGGAACCTTGATCTGGAGAACACCCAGCTTCTCCCTGAAGTACTCAAAATTCACTCTGTCTAATGGCTTGGTCAACACATCAGCTATTTGCTTGTCCATCACAACATACTGGAGCTTCACTGCTCCTCTTTGCACCATATCCCTGATATAGTGATATTTGATCTCGATATGCTTCGACTTGTCATGGAACATTGGGTTCTCTGACAACTTCACACAACTCTGGTTGTTGCAATATATACAAGTAGAATCCAACTAGAGCTCAAACAAATTAGAGAGTAGCTTCCTCAGCCACATTGCCTCACAAATAGCCGAACAAGATGCGACATACTTCGCTTTGGCTATACTCAGTGCCACACAGGACTGCTTCCTGCTAAACCAAGAGATCACACCTAATCCCATACTGATGCAACACCCCGAATTGCTCTTCCTATCAATGGAACTACCTGCCCAATCCGAATCAGCATAACCTTCTAGGTTAATATTTTGATTCGCCTCATACTTGAGGAGCCCATAATCAACTATACCCTTCAAGTACCTCAGAATATTCTTTGGAGTAATCAGGTGAACATGTCTCAGATCCGTCAAGAACTGGCTCATTGTGTTCATAGCAAAGAAAATATCTAGTCTCGTATTCCCCAGGTACATCAAGTACCCAATCATCTGATGATACATCGTAGCAACAACCAACTCTGATGAAGCATCACTCAATAGCTTCAGGTTCGATGCCATAGGTGTGGTTATGGCCTTACAGTCCATCATCCTGAACTTCTTCAGGATATCTACTGCATACTTCCCTTGTCCCTTGGATATTACTTCTGTTGTCCCTTGGATATTCTTTCTTGCAAATTTAATGAGTTCCACTTTTTTTGTCAGGGACCAGTCATCGACATATAAAAGGAGCATCACTGGTCTTCTGCCTTCAACCTTGAAGTAAAGGTTGGAATCCGCTTTACTCTTAGTAAATCCTAGAGCCATCAGTAAGCTGTCCATCCTGTCGAACCATGTTGAACCTCAGGATCTTCTGCAGCCACTCCCTCTGAAGTGGAGCATCATTCTCCCTTTGCCTTTCGTACTCTATGTATTCTATACTGGAGTGACAAGTAGCTTCCTCTGCTATAAATATTCTATGTATCCATCTAGGGTCATTGGATACCAAGATCCTCTATCTAGACCTTTTCAAAAGTTCTTCTCAAACCCATATGTGAGCTTGTCATCCTATATAGGATTTCATCTTCAACCTTGTAGCAAAGGTTAAGGTCTTCATCACTCTAGGTGATCTTCAAGCTCCTCATGTATGTGTTATCCCATGGGTTTCTTCTGAGCTCATACAAGGCCTTCTTTAATTTGCACACATGAGTATACCTGTCACGTGTCTTAACTTCTAGTGGTTGCGAATGTCTCTTTGTAGTCTATGCCTTATTTCAGTGAGAAGCCTCGTGCTATGAATATTGCCTTGTATCCCATGATGTTTCAATCTACTGCATGATGGAACTTGTAGATACCGCATCCTAGACATCATTCTTCTTCAACTGGTACTCTCCTTCCATTTCTTCTGGGCTACTTATTCATAGCTGGAAGGATCTGCATCAATGATGTCGCTCAATAGTGTCACATAACTAGAGTGTGTCAGAGGCCTCGTCATACTATTCTTCATTTTGGATTATTTATTGAATTGTCATCACTTGTTCTTCAGAACAAGTCTCATCCTTCTTTCCTTGTAGGAGATTGTACGTGAACTTTCCTACAAGTCAAATGCATTAGCTGTATGGTTAGAAACATTTCATAAGTCATATTCATAATGAAAAATTCTTATGCATAAAGATATAATCATGCAACTATTTTATCCAATACAACATTCATCCATATTTCATGGAAACTTTTTATATTCCTTCCATCTCTACCATGACATCATTGAGATTGTGCACTAATCCAATATGTCAGTAAAGAGGTTTCATTCTAGATAACTAGCAATGGAGAGTTGTATATAACCATGAGCTACTTACCCATCACATGCATATTAGTAGTATACTGTCATTAATGCAAACATTCTATCATGCATAACACATCAACTGAATATAAACAAATGCATAACCAAATAATATCATGAAATGACAATTGAATACTTATCTTTATTCATTTCGTGGTTGGACTCCTTCTTGAGCCTTCTGCTTCATCATATTCTTCATTCATGACATCAACATTTCTTATCCAAACGCTAAGATGGATAATAGGTTCTTCAAGAATTGAGTCCTTCATATTCCTCATCGTTTGAGGGAGCTTCCTTGAATCGTGAGAGTTTGATATTTAGTTGCTCCCATCTTCTCTTCTCTTATTATGAGTCGAGCTTCTTCTTGTGTCCACTCTTCCTAGAGTCTACTGAAATTAATCACTTCCATCTGGCCCACATTCCTTGAATGAATGAATCCCATGATCATGGGAGGGAATTCAAGGTGGTTATCACAATTTCTGCATTCTCTACATCCATTTCTTCAAGTTGTTCTTTTATTTGAGAGAACCTTGTAAAGTATAACTGTATGGTCTCTGCATTCTAGATCTTTACATTCTTCAACTGGTTTCTCAAAGTCATCTTCCGATTTATGTTCTTCCCTTCAAATAGCTTGGTCAAGGAATCAAACATATCTTTAGGTGTCTTTAGGGAAGACACTTGTGGTATAAAGTGATACTTGATGGAATCAACAATAATTCTCTTGGCCTTGACCAAGTTATTTTATGTAAGGCTTTAGCCTCATCTCCCTCTGGAACTGGAACCTCTCCACTTATGTAGGTGTCCAATTAATTTTCTTTAAGAACCAGTGAAATCCTATACTTCCATGCTCGGAAGTTTTCAAATTCACCAAGCTTGTCATCAAGCTAGTGTGATAGGTCATTTTGAAATGAGAACCTCAAATGTAAATAGAAAAATATTAGATCTTACCGATTTGAGATGTCTGTCCTAGTTTCAGATTTGGCTAATCTAGGGTTTGTCAGAGAAACCCTAATTTTCAAAACTTGGAATTTCAAAATTCTGATTGGATATAAAGACATGCCTCTTCAAGGTGAGTTGTCCAATGTAATCCTTTTCTAAAAACAGTGTAGGGAAGCTCCCAAAATAGGAAACCCTAGTTTTCCAATTTCCTCTACATAAATTCGTGATATTGTTTCTATAGTATCTCTGAAAATACTAATTCTCTATGTATGATATTTTGTACTAAGGTAGCCTCATCTATTTTATTTCCAACACCACATGTTTGAGTAGAATTGGTTTCACTAATTGGGACTTATGATAGTTTTCCCAAGGTGACTTATTTCAGGCTTTTCAGCATGGCGAACTTATACAGACTACCACGTGTCCCTGTTTCATCTTCGAGGTCTGAAACTTTTACCATATCAATTAAAGTACATTCCCTATCTATAAAATCTTGAGAAATTTCATTTGCACCTTCGTATCCTGATATATAGCAATTCTCCCTAGGTGTCCTATTTAGGGATGAATCTTGGAAGAGGATGGAACCCTGATTTGGAGGAATCATATCTCTAAGAATATAGTGAATATGAGGCTGAAATTTTTACACAGAGTACATAAGGATTTTATCTTCATTCTATGAAAATTTTGGCTCCTGATCCTTCTAGAATCTAGAGATATAGTGAATGTACCAAAACTACCAATTTTAGTATTTTAGGTTTTTTTAGGCCTGGGGTCAAAGTAGGGTTTGATTTTCCCAGAGTTTTACTCAACCAAAAACTTTGACCTTGGTATCTAAAATTCGATTTTGATGAGGAGAGAAATCCTATGCTAGGCTCACTAAAAAAATCCACTTCTTTGAAAAGCCCTAAATTCTCGCAGCGGTGACTGAAAATGCCCAGAATCAAATTCTGCTTCGATAGAAAAATGTGCCCTTCAAGGGAGAGTTATCCTAGCCTCCTTTTGCTAATGATCTGTAGAGAGAGACCCAAAAATTAAGAAGCCCTAGATTTTGCAGCTGCACAGTGTCTTCTTGTCAAGTTAGCTCTGATACCATGTTAGATTTTTATCATTTAAGTAATATGATATTAGGATCTTATTTGAGAGAATAACATGTACAACAATCAATCACAAGAGACAATAGACACAAAGAATTTCCTCGTGGAAACCATAAAGGAGAAAACCCCACAAATTCCTTAAAGATAGAATGAGCACCAATGGCAGCAGTAAAACCCAAAGACAGAAAGATGATCTCCAAAAGCTGTTTTCTCTCTCGATTGTGTGAGCTCCTCTTTTCTCACCTATGCACTATAGCTCGGTGAGTGTATATATCAAATAGAGAGGCTCACTCTCTATTTATACTATTTTATAACTTGACAATTACTTACCAGGGCTGAATTCTCTAGGAGAGTCTAATAGCCCTAGTGCCCCACAACTGCGAGGACTTTTCCCCCTGATAAACAAGGAGGGTTAACCTCTATGACTTTACATGACTTGATTACATTAATGATACTCTTGATAGGAACATCGAGGACCAATGAAATACAATATATGAAATAGACAAGTGAATACATTCCTAAGTTACAAATACATCAACAACAATGCTATGAGAAAATATGCTTCGAAGAAGCACATGAAATAGATATTGCTACTAAGATAATTCTCACAAGCATACATAGGAAAAATAAAGAGAAGAAAATAGACTGATTCACATGAATGGAGAGATGAATATTGGAGTGTATTCTTCCATTAAATAATGATGAATAATAGTGTACATAAATAGTACATCCCTCAAGGTAAAATCGAGTTGTATTGAGACATCTTATAAAGCTCAAAAAGGTTGAATTACCAAATATGATAAACCCCTATAGGTGGCTAAAGCATATCTGAAATATGTCAAGAACCTCATGAATTAGAAAAATAATGAGTGAGTTGTCAGGAGTGATGCATAAACATGCTAATCCTAGAAAATGGAGAGAAAATAATGAAGGATGGGTTGGAAAAAGAAGATACCAGCTTCCTAGTTAACTAGCTTTACCTTATCCACATAAAAGCAGGATAAAAGCAAAATAAGGAAGAATCTGCAGGAAAGCACAGTTACTAATTCTAGGATTCCATAAGTGGTTAGGATCAACCCTGAATCAGAATTAAATCATTCCTGGGGTATAGATGGCATGTGTTGACTTTAATGTGCAAGTGGATGCCAACTAATTAGCTAGTTGGTAGGAATTTAATCAAATAATGATTAAATATTTTATCCTAAGTTATGAGTGGGTTTATTATATTCCCACACCCCACTGTAAGTATGAATTTATGATGGTATCTCAATAATATAGGTGTATATAAGGCCCAACAACAATTCTATGGTCACCCTTTAACAATTGTTAGGTCCAAAAATCTGAGGAAAGGGGCAAAACCACATGGAGAAAATACTCCCTCAAGAAAGGACAAGGATTTTTTTTTAAAATTAATATGTCTTCAACATATCTTTATCTTCACTTGAATGAGCTGAATGAACTACTTCCTAGTGAAATACTTGATGAAGAAATCATGAACTCCATGATCATGCGCTAGAGTGTAGAACTTGTAAGAAAGAAAAGAAGAGACTCCTGGTATCTCATCAACTGATGAATTAGGAGAATTATATGAATTATTCTTGTTGCTAACAGACTCTGATATGCAAACACAATCTGAAATGGAAAAGATATCTATGCATACTCCTTCCCAATAAGTACAAAAATTAAGACAATTTATTACACACTCAATTCCCTAAATAGCTGCAAAATTGTGATGTGAATCACATGTCATTATTCCAATCTAATGTAGCACATTCCCAGATATGATATGAGGTTGATAAAATTATAATACAATAGAAACATTAGCATATGTAACAACAAAGAAAAAGGCTTCAATGACTTGATGAGGATATAGGGCTAGACTAGGAAAACCATGAGTAACTGAGAAAAACTGATAGGTGTAAAACTTTGAATGATGGATGGACTTGAGATCAGAACCATAAGTGTTTAGAACATATAAAAACATGTTTAATATCATTCCAAATATTACTAATGTCATGGATAACCAACTACTAAAATATAGGCAAGACTTCAAATCATGTAAGATAAGTATCACTACATAAGAGACCAATGAGGAATCAACTAGTGAGCTTGGGATTTGTATAGTCTTAGGATTATTCAGAGGTATCATAGATGGTATGGATGGTGGTATGATTTGTGTATCAGCCTTAAAACATGCTTCTAAATAATAATCCAAAGGATCACATATAAGCATATCATTCGAATCATGGGAATACAATGGTAATGAATCATCTGTATGAAAGGAGGAAAAAAGGAGATGTTCAAAATATTCAAGGAGGCTCTGAGTATTGATGCCCCCAAAAAAGGAGGAGATGAAAAATCACATGATATCAAGTATTGTAAGTGGCATGACACTAATAGTACTTGATTTGTCTAAGCAAACATCCAGGAAGACACTAGGTTGTGCACCATCAATGAGAGAGGCATGCACAAAGTGTGAAGGATATGGTACATAGATCTCAGAATATAAGATAGGAGATACAGAGAACAATGAATGGGTGAATGGATCATCATCAATACCAATAGCAGCTCCATATGTTACTTCTTTTTCATCATTAGTATCACAAGAAGAAGAATCACCTTCAAGAGGCACACAAAATGATGGCTCTTCAATATTTGCTTCTTGATTGAAGGAGGAAGCACTTGAATCAAAGAAGGTAGAAACAACATGAACTGTATGAGAAACTTGTTCATCATTATCAAATTCATCAGAGAATGTAGATGCCAAGAAATGTTGAGAGAGATAACATGAGGAGTTGACGAGTTCGTTCCATTCTTCAGCTTCTACTTCCTGCATAACAAAAGCTTTGTCCAAATTGTTCCAAAAATCAAATGGATACACCAATGGAGACATCAAAGAGACATTGCCTCTTCAAGTATGCATTCATATTTGTCTTCCAATCAACATAGTTGAAAGGAGATAGTAGAGGAAATTTTGAATCCATATTGAAGTTATTGAACCTGCAAATAAATATACAAATATGAAAGGATAATTAATTGATGAGCTCCCAAAGCTCTGATGCCATGTCAGGGATTTGATATCCTAGTCTCTGATACCATGTCAGAATTATAAAGCCTTGATGGAAACATGAATTCCATAAACAAGCTAAGAATCTAAGCACACAATTAACCTCACTAGGAATTCCAGAGAATTAGCATAAGGAGAGAAGAAGATGAATTAATGAACACACATTAATGAGTGATCAATAAATGATAATTGATATTATTACAATGGTAATACATCCTTATAAAGGATATTTGATTTGATGGAAGACAACTCATTGCTATCTCATAAATCAGACTTACCAAATATGATAAAATCCCATAGGTGGCTAAAGCACTTTCTAAATTGGTCAAGGACCTCACAAATTAGAAAAAGCATGAGTGAGTTGTCAAGAGTGATGGAAAAACATGCTAATCCTAGAATATTGAGAGAAAATCATGGGGGATGGGTTGGCAACAAAAGATACCATTTTCATAGTTAACTAGCGTTACCTTATCTCTAGAAAAGATGGATAAAAGTAGAATAAGGCAGAATCTAGAGGAAAGCGCAGTTACTAATTTTGGGAGCCAATAAAGTGGTCAAGATCAACCAATAATTAGAAATAAATCATTCCTGGGGTATAGATGGCATGTGTTGACTCTAAGGTGCAAGTGGATGCCAACTAATTAGCTAGTGGGTGGGATAACAGAGCCTAGGATATCAAATTTCTGACATGGTATCAAAGCTAATGGGAATACAGACACCCCCCTAAGTATCAGAGCTCATAAATTAGACTTAAATGGGGGTGTTGGGATATTATTAATCCCAGTCATCAGAATACACTGATAATGAATCATCTATAGTAGAAGTATGAAAGGAGGAAGGAAGGAGATGTTCAAAATATTCAAAGAGGCTCTGAGAATCGATGTCGAGAAAAAATGAGGATATGAAAAAGCACATGAGATCAAGTATGGTAAGTGGTATGAAACACATAAGACTTGATTTGGATAAAAAAACATCCAGGAAGACACTAGGTTATGCACCGTCAATGAGAGAGTTATGCACAAAGTGTGAAGGATATGGCATAGAGATCTCAAAATCTAAGATAGAAAACATAGAGAGCAATGAATGTGTGAGTGAATCATCATCAATAAAAATAGAAGCTCCATCTATCACTTCTTTTTCATAATTAGTATCTTTAAGAGACACAGAAAATGATTGTTCTTCAATATTTTCTTCTTCATTGAAGGAGGAATCATTCGAATCAAAGAGGGTAGAAACAACATGAATTGTATCAGAAACTTATTTACCATGAATAACTTCATCAGAGAATGTAGAAGCCAATAAATCTTGAGAGAGAGCACATTAGGAGATGATAAGTTTGCTCCATGCTTCATCTTCTACTTCTTGCACACCAAAATATTTTTCCAAATTTTTCCAAATCTCAAATGGATATTCAGCAGAATCTATGAGATGATGTATAGTTGGAGACATTGCCAAGCACATGATTCCATAAGCTCTATAAAAAATATTCAACCAGTCAATATTCTCTTCATAAGACTCGAGTTTTCTCAAAGGACCAATGGATACATCAAAGAGACACTGCCTCTTCAAGTATGTGCTCATCTTTGGCTTCCAATCAACATAGTTGAAAGTAGATAATAGATGAACTTTTGAATCCATATTTGAAGTTGTTGCACCTACAAATAAACCTGCAAATATGAAAGGAGAATTAATTGATGAGATACCAAAGCTATGATACCATGTCATAACTTTGATATCCTAGGCTCTCATATCCATGTCAGAATTCTAGACAAGCCCTTCTTCAAAGAGGGATAAGAGACTGGATGCGCTATGTTGGAAAGAAAAAATGGCCCATAAAATATGTATAAATTGAGAAACCTTGTGCTCTGATACCATGTGGAAATAATAGCTCTAATTCTATGATAAAATATGCTAAGAAGAAGCACAATAAATAGATCTTGCTACTAAGATAATTCTCACACGCATACACAAGAAAAATAGAGAGAATAAAAGAGACTGAATCACATGATTGGAGAGATGAATATTGGATTGTATCATTCCATTGAATAACGATGAATAATACTGTACATAAATAGTACATCCCTCATATGACAAATCTATTTTTATGGATAAACCACTTACCAAATATGATAAACCCCCACAGGTGCATAAAGCACTTCCCAAATCAGTCAAGGACCTCACGAATTAGAAAAAGAATGCATGAGTTGTCAAGAGTGATTGATAAACATGTTGATCCTAAACAATGGAGAGAAAAAAATGGAGGATGAGTTGGAAAAAAAAGATACCAGTTTCCTAGTTATGTGTGGGTTTAATAATATTACAACACACCCCTTTAATTTTTACTTTATGATGGTATGTCAATAATATAGGTGTATATAGGTCCCAACAAGAAGGTTATGGTCACCCTTTAACAATTATTATGTCCAGAAAAGCGAGGAAAGAGGCAAAACCACATCAAGAAAATCCTCCCTCAAGAAAGGACAAGGCAAAAAATTTGAAATAACATGTCTTCAAAATATCTTTATCCTAACTTGAATGAGATGAATTAACTTGTTCTTGGTGAAATACTTGATGAAGAAATCATGAATTCCATGATCATGCGTTAGAGTGTAGAACATGTAAGCCTGGAAGAGGAGAGACTCCTGGTATCTCATCAATTGATGAAGTAGTAGAATTATATGAATGGTTATTTCTTTTTTCAAACTCTGATATAGAAACAAAATATGAAATGGAAAATATATTTGTGCATACTCCTTCCCAAAGAGTACAAAAATTAAGACAATTTGTTACACAATTAATTCCTTGAATAGTTGCAAAATTGTGATGTGAATCACATGTCAATATTCCAATGTGATGTAGAACCTTCCAATATATGATATGAGGCTGATGAAACTCTCATATATCATAAACATTACCATATAGAACAGGAAATACAAAGGCTTCAGTGGCTCCATGAGGATATAGGGTTAGATTAGGAAAACTATGAGCAACTCGGAAAAACTTATAGGTGTAAAAATATGAATGATGGATGGACATAAGTTCTGAACCATAAGTGTTTAGAATAGATCAAAAAATGTTTAATATCATTCCAAATATGACTAATGTCATGGATAACCAGCCACTAAAATAATTCAAGCCATGTAATATAAGTAACACTGCATAAGAGACCAAGGAGGAATCAACTAGTGAACTTGGGATTTGTATAGTCTTAGGATTATTCAGAGGTATGGTAGATGGTATGGATGGTGGTATGAATTGTGATATGACATGAATATAATCCTGAAAAACAATATTCAAAATGATATATATAATCTTGTGAATGAAATGATGAAGAGATGCTCAACGACAAGTCAGTATCTAGCGAAAAATCACAATTTTTGGGAGATGAATCTAGTAGACTGATAGGAGGATTATCAAAGGAAGGATATGATATTTCAGATTCTGATATATCAGAGAATAAATATATATCATATACATGAGAAAATTATTTAACTCTGGCACTCAAGGAATAAGCTATATCACCTTGGAATTGCGTACAATGACAATGTTCTAAGGAATCAACAGGCTTCTCTAGCTCATATCGGAACTTCGATCCCGTGCTTCTCAAGAAGTTGAGACATGATGCCCGTATTCTTCTTGAATCAATTCTTATCTGAATAAATCCCTTGATTCAATATGAATATTGTTGATGTAATTGTAACTTTGGAATGTATTCACTTATGTATCTTATGTATTGTACCCCAATGTTTATTCCGGGAAGTGTTTGTAATGTAATTGAGTCATGTCATGCCATGATGTTTTGATTGGGAGTTTCTATAATGTAAACAAGTCATGTCAAGTCATTGTGGGTGACCCTCCTATTGGTCAAGGGTTAAAGTACCCACAGTTTCGGGGCACTAGGGTTATTAGACTCTCCTAGAGAAGTCGGCCCTAGTAGGTTATTATCAAGTCAGGAATTAGTATAAATAGAGAGTGAGCCTTTCTATTTATTACACACTCACTCACACTTAGTTGTAGCACATAGCTGAGGAAGAAGAAGAAACTGGGCTAGGAAGAAAGAGGCTAGTGCTGTTGGGAGATCATTTTACTGTTTTGGGGTTTTACTTTTGGTGCTGATTCTATCTCTGAGGAAGTTGCGGGGTTTTCTCCATTTATGGTTTCCCCGAGGAAAAACATTGTGTTAATTGTATCTTGTGTTTGATTGCTGTGTTTTCTATTCTCTCAGTTAAAAGATCCTAATATAATGCTAGCTTAATGTTAAAAATCTAACATGGTATCAGAGCTAACCTGAGAAGAAGACACTGTGTAGCTACAGGAACTAGGGATTCCTAATTTGTGGATCTATCTCCACATATTTTCAGAAAAAAAAGGTTGGAATAACTCTCCTCCATAGGGCGCATCTTTGTGTCGATGCAGAATCCAATTCTGAGATTTTTCAGTTTTGGACCCGACATTGCTGCCAGAAATTAGGGATTTCCACAGAAGTGGAATTTTTCAGTGAGCCCAGGCCTGGATTGATCTCCTCCTCAAAATAAAAGTTTAGAGATCAAGATCAAAGCATTTGGTTGGAAAAAACTCTGGAAAAGCCAAACCCTAATCTGCTCCTGAACCAGCACTACAGAATTTTAGCTCCAAATCTAGATCTGACATCTTGACCTGGTAAGATCTAAATATTTTGTATTTCCATTTGAGGTTCTCAGTTAAGATGTATCATCATACCAAGCTTGATGAAAAGCTTAAGGGAGCTGATAACTTCTGAGCTTGGAAGTATAGGATCTCCCTGGTCCTGGAAGAAAATGAGTTGGACTCCTACATCAATGAGGAGGTTCCAGTTCCAGAAGGAGATGAGGCTAAGGCCTTACAGAAGAAGAAGTTGGTTATGGCAAAGAGGATTATTGCTGATTCAATCAAGGATCACCTCATACCATAGGTGTCCTCCCTAAAGACACCTAAAGCTATGTTTGATGCCCTAACCAAACTATTTGAAGGAAAGAACATAAACAGGAAAATGAATTTAAGGAACCAGTTGAAGAATGTGAAGATTCAGAATGCAGAGACCATCCAGTCTTACTTCACAGGAGTCTCTCAGATCAAGGAACAGCTGGAAGCAGTAGATGAAGAAGTGGAAAATGCAGATATTGTAATGACTACCTTGAATGGTCTCCCTAGGACATGGGACTCTTTCATTCAAGGGATCTGTGCCAGAAAGAAGTTAGTCAAGTTCAGTAGAATTTGGGAAGGATTCTCACAAGAAGAAGCTCGGATAGCAGCTCAAGAAGAAAATATGGGAAGTGAAGATCAAGCTCTCACAGTTCAATCGAAGAAACCCAGAAGGGACCATCATCATCATCATTTTAAAGGTAAGCACTCTTCCTACAAGAAATATCAAATCAGATGTTATACTTGTGATGAAATAGGGCACTTTGCCAGAGATTGTCCTAGAAACAAAAGAAACTCTCACAAGAAGAAAAAAAACAAGAGAAGACATCATGCTCATGCTGCAGAAGATGATGAAACTTCCTCAAAGAGAAACAAGCAAGAAAGTGATGATTCTTCAAGTGATGAATGGAATGTTTTGATTTCCGCTCTCATGGGAAACATCACACATGGAAGCAATGATTGGATTATAGATAGTGGGGCTTCCAAACATATGACGAGATTCAAAGAGTCTTTTGTGAGACTGTCAAAACATGAATCACCTCACAAGGTGAAGCTTGGAGATGACTACCAGTATCCAATAAAAGGTAGTGGGGAATCCTCCTATAAGCTAGACTCTGGAAAGTCCATGAAGATGAAGGCTATATTGTTTGTACTAGGACACAAGAATAACCTCCTCTCCATATCTGCATTAGATGTAAAACGCATGAGGGTTGCATTTGTAGATGGCCAAGTTCTCATGTCTCCAAAAGGAAAGACCTTCGATGATGTAGTAGTGATTGGGGAACAAGAGGGAGGTCTATACAAATTGAAGGGCCATCCAGAACAAGCCTTGATCGATGACACAGTAGAGCCAAATGAACTTTGTCATAGAATGCCTGCACATGTGCATTACAGAGCACTACCACTTGCAAGCAAAGCTGTTGAAGGTATTCTAGAAATTCAAGCAAAACATGATGGAGTATGCAAAGGATGTGCGAAAGGAAAGAATACAAAGAAGACATTTCCAAGTAGCGAGAGCAAGGAAAAAGGAATCTTGGAAATCATCCACTCCAATGTATGCGGACCAATGTCATCAAGTTAACTAAGCGGGTATGTATACTATGTTTCTTTCAATGATGAATTTTCTAGGAAGACATGGATTTACTTCATGAAGAACAAAGATGAAGTTTTACGCAAGTTCAAGGAATTCAAAGCCTTGATCGAGAATCAAACTGAAAAGAAGATCAAGACCTTTCGATCAGATAATGGTGGATAATTCACATCAAATGAATTCAAAGAGTTATGCAAAGACTCAGGGATTAAGAGGGAGTTGTCCACTCCATATAATCCACAACAAAATGGGATTGCAGAAAGGAAGAACATAACTATCATGGAAGCTGCAAGAGCTATGATTCATGATCAAGATCTTCCCATGCATTTATGGGTAGAAGCTGCCAGAACAGTGGTGTATGTACAGAACCGTAATCCACACAGAGTACTCGAGAACAAGACACCTAAAGAAGTCTTTTCCAGCAAGAAACCAGAAGTCAGCCATCTCAGAATATTCAGCTGTCCAATGTACATACACCATTAGAGGAAATTTCAACTCAAAATGGGCCTTTTAAATTTTATTCAAATTCCATGTCATCATGTGTTAGCCAATGAAATTTCTTTAAATTTGAAATACCGTATAGGTCTTAAACACTTTTTTAATATAAATTTGGGGATATGTATCGTAAAAAAAACTACTTTTTTTGTTTGTATTTTTGACATATCTCCCTGTGTTTTTACTCAAATTTCGATTGGGAGAGCTAGTTGGATGTGGAATTAAATTCCCCATCCAACGAGTACCCACTCAGCATACTTTTGATGGACCTCGCTACCCCAAAAACAAGAAATACCTGAAAAAATGGAATGATGATGTCATCATTCCATTTTTTCAGGTATTTCTTGTTTTTGGGGTAGCGGGGTCCGTCAAAAATATGCCGAGTGGGTACTCGTTGGATGCAGAATTTAATTCCGCATCCAACGATCTCTCCCGATCTAAATTTGAGTAAAAACACGGGGAGATATGTCAAAAATACAAACAAAAAAGTAGTTTTTTTCTTTTCTTCCTCCAAAATTAATAAATATTATTTTATTATTTTAACTATTATTTTATTAGTTCATTTTAGGAGGCCCATTTTGAGTTGAAATTTCCTCTAATGATTCCAAAAGAGAAGAGGACAAAATTAGATCCTTCAGGAAAGAAGGGTATATTTGTGGGATACTCTAAAAGTTTGAAGGCTTACAGGATATACTTCCCAGGTTTCAAGAATATTGACATCAGCAGGGATGTGATTTTTGATGAAGACTCATCTTACAACAAATCCAGAAAGAGACTTGCTAAAGAACCTGAAGAAGCAAAAGCACCAAGAATTCGTGATACAACCATGAATGAAGAAACTCAAGAAGAAGATCGAGAATTTGAAGAACCTCAAGAACTTGTAGATCCACCTCAGGAGAAGAATCCTCACAAGAGGAAACCTGCTTGGGTATGAGAAGCTATCCAAGGTGCGGAGAGATATGGAGCTCCAGAAGAGAATCACAGAGAAAGAAAGAGAACCAGGTCCTGCTCTGGTTATGTATCATTATTATGTGATTTTATCAATAAAGAACCTTCCAATTATGAAGAAACGGAAGAATGGAAAGAATGGAAGGATGCTATGATCAAAGAATATCAATCAATCATGAAGAATGATGTTTGGGATGTTGTCCCAAGACTAGAAAGGAAGACTTTTGTAACTTCCAAATGGATCTACAAGATCAAGCATGCTGCAGATGGTAGCATAGAAAAATATAAAGCAAGATTTGTTGCTCGTGGTTTCTCCCAGAAAGAAGGAATAGATTATGAAGAAACTTTTGCACCTGTATCCAGATACACTTCCATCAGATCAATACTTGCTCTGGCTACAGTGATGAAATGGAAGATACACTAAATGGATGTCAAGAGTGCTTTCTTGAATGGTGTAGTGGAAGAGGAAGTGTATGTGGAGAAGCCACTTGGTTTTGAGACACGTGACAGGGAGTCTCATGTATGTAGATTGAAGAAATCCCTGTATAGTTTGAAATAGGCACCCAGGACATGGTACGGTAGAATTGACAGCTTTCTATCTTGTTTGGGCTTTACCAAGAGTAACGCAGATTCCAACCTTTACTACAAGGTTGAATATGGAAACCCAGTGATGCTCCTACTATATGTAGATGATCTATTTGTAACTGGTATGGATGGGTTGATTGCTGATACAAAGAGGAAGCTTGCTGCCGAGTTCGATATGAAGGACTTAGGTATGATGCATTATTTTCTAGGCATGGAGGTGTGGCAGAATGCAGATGGAATTTACCTAGGACAAGGGAAATATATGGTAGAGATCCTGAAGAGATTCAGGATGATGGAATGCAAGGCCATGACCACACCTATGGCATCGAACTTGAAGCTGTTGAGTGATGCTTCATCAAAATCAGTTGATACTATGATGTATCATCAGATGATTGGGTCCTTGATGTACCTGATGAACATGAGACCAGATATTTGCTTTACTGTGAACACCTTGAGCCAATTCCTGACAGATCCGAGACATGTTCACTTGATTGTTGCAAAGCATATTCTGAGGTACCTGAGGGGTACAGTTGATTATGGGATCAAGTATGAGGTGAGTCAGAAGATTAACTTGGAGGGTTATGTTGATTCAGAATGGGTAGGTAGTTCCATTAATAGGAAGAGCACTTCTGGGTGTTTCTTTAGTATGGGATCAGGTGTGATCTCTTGGTTTAGTAGGAAGCAATCCTGTGTGGCACTAAGTACAGCTGAAGTAGAGTATGTCACCGCTTGTTTAGCTAGTTGTGAGACAGTATGGATAAGGAAGGTACTGTATGATTTATTTGATCTCCAGTTGGATGCTACTTGTATATATTGCAACAACCAGAGTTGTGTGAAGTTGTCAGAGAACCCGTTGTTCTATGACAAGTCGAAGCATATCGAGATCAAGTATCACTATATCAGGGATATGGTGCAGAGGGGAGCAGTGAAGCTCCAGTTTGTTGCGATGGATGAACATATAGCTGATGTGTTGATGAAGCCATTAGCCAGAGTGACGTTTGAGTACTTCAGGGAGAAGCTTGGTGTTCTCCAGATCGAGGTTCCTTCCAAGGGGAAGTCATGAGTCCATGAGCCATCTTGACATGGTGAGAAGATTAAGTTCCTTCCATGGTCAGATGTAAGGGATGATCCATTCTGTCATGGTGAGAGGATTGGTTCCTTCCATGTCAGATATGAGTGTTGAGACATTCTAATATGTCTGTAGGATTGGTTCCTACATGATTAGATATAAGGGCTATTTCCATTCTTTGAATGGAGGTTCCTGGTTGGTTATCAGGAATACTCGGTCTAGGACTGAGGGCCTTTATAATATGACTATGAGATGGAGTCTTACATGATCAGATGTGAGTGCATGGCCATTTTGATGTTATTTAGTGATCGGTTCCCACTTGATTAGATATAAGGGCTGATGCCATTCTCTGGTTGAATGGAGGCACCTGGTCAATTACCAGGAAAGCTCAGTCTGGGACTGAGGGCCATTATAGTGTGACTATGGGATGTGTTCTCAAATGATCAGATATAAGTGATAGGCCATTCTAACGAATCAAGGTCATATGTAAGGGTTGGGCCATTCTGACGAGTCAAGGTTAGATGTAAGGGCTGGGCCATTTTGACGAGTTAAGGTCAGATGTAAGGGATGGGCCATTCTGATGAGTCAAGGTCAGATGTAAGGGTTGGGCCATTCTGACATGGTGAGAGGATGAAGTTCCTTCCATGGTCAGATGTAAGGGTTGGACCATTCTGACATGGTGAGAGGATGAAGTTCCTTCCATGGTCAGATGTAAGGGCTGGGCCATTCTGACATGGCGAGGGTATTAAGTTCCTCTCATGGTCAGATGTGAGTGTTGGGCATGCCTTTCTGACGAGTCAAGGTCAGATGTAAGTGTTGGATGGGCCATTCTAACTTAGGGTCAGATATAAGTGCTGAAGAATACCTACATGGAGGCTAGGCCTACACCCAACATGAAAAAGGGCTGGCTCTGTAGAACTTCTTGTGATGAGAAGAATCTTGAGATATCACTAGTGATGATCCAGTGATGATGATCCAGCAGTGATGATCCATATTGAGTGATGATCCAGATCCAGTAATGATGCTCCATGATGATCCCGATCTAGTGATGATGTTCTAGTGATGATCCAGATCGAGTGATGATCCAGATCCGAAGATGAAGATGACTTGAAGATGAAGATAGCTTGAAGATGAAGATGACTTGAAGATGAATATGACTTTAAGATGACAAGAAATCAAGGATGATCCAGATGATATAGAGAAGAAGACTTGTACTGATAAATTTGTTAGTTTTTCAACATTTAAGCTAGCATTATGTTAGGATCTTTTCACTGAGAGAATAACAAGCACATCACAAGAGACAAGAGACACAAAGAGTTTTGATCGGGGAAACCATAAATGGAGAAAACCCCACAACTTCCTCTAAGATAGTATCACCACAAGATGTAAAACCCCAAAACAGAAAGATGCACTCCAATAGCAGTAGTCTTCTTGTCCCAGTATATTTCCTTCTCCACTAGTGCGCCACACTTGATAGAGCAAGTGATGTATTTCACAAGTGATAAATAGAGAGAATCTCACTCTCTATTTATATTCATCTGTTCACCTGAATTGCATTTTCACACGTAGGCTCAACCTAACAATTACTACTCAAGTCTACATCTTAATTAGTGTATAATAACTCAAGTGCCCCAAAACTGTGGGGACTTACCTAATGACTTGATATGACTTGTTTACATTATTAATATTCCCGATCGAAACATTGGGGCATGATCACATGACTCAAATACATAATAGAAAAATCCTGGAGTAAACATCGGGTTACAATACATAAGATACATAGAAGAATACATTCTGAAGTTACATATACATCAACACTCCCTCTTAACTAGGAAGGTATTCTTTCGACACGATTTTCAGCACTGGTCTTCTGCTCTGTATCAACTGGAACATCTTCGTCTTCAAGTCATCTTCGTCTTCAAGTCATATTCATCTTCAAGTCATCTGGATCTGGATCATCTCTCGATCTGGATCGTCATAGAACTGGATCTGGATCATCACTCAATCTGGATCATCATAGCACATCATCACTAGATCTAGATCATCACTCGATCTGGATCATCATCACTGGACTAGATTTGGATCATCACTCGATCTGGATCATCATGGAACATCACCACAGGATCTAGATCATCACTCGATCTGGATCTGGATCATCACTGCTGGATCTGGATCATCACTCGATTTGGATCTCCCAGAGTCATCATAACTGGATCTGGATCATAGCTCGATCTGGATCTCCTCTGGTCATCATCATGTGTGTACTATCTCGTCATAGGAAGTTCTATAGAGCTAGCCCTTTTTCATGCTGGTTGTAGGCCTAGACACCAGGTAGGTCTTCGCCCAACACTTACATCTAACCTGCTCGTCAGAAAGGCATGCCTAGCACTTACATCTGATCATGTAGTAAACTACAATCACATCAGAAAGGCCCAGCACTCACATTCACCAGCATGATAGGACATCACATCACTAACATCTGTGAAATGGCTCTGCACTTATATCTGACCTACTCATCAAAATGGCACATTCACCCAAGCTGGAACACATCCTACCACAATGATGAATGACTTTCATCCAGGCCAGAGCCCCTCCTACCACAATGATGAAAGATTTTACACATTCACCCAGGCTGGAACACATCCTACCACAATGATGAATGACTCTCACCTAGGTCGGAGCCCCTCCTACCACAATGATGAGATATTTGTGCATTCACATCTGACCTGGTAGGAACTGAATCCTACACCCTCGTCAGAATGGCCCCCAGTCCCTAATTGAGCTACTTGGTAACGGACCAGGTGCCTCCACTCTCCTGGAGAGTGGAAGTAACCCTTACATCTGTCCTACTCGATAGAATGGCCAGCACTCACATCTAACATGGAGGAAATAAATCCTTTAGCCATGAATAGAATGGCTCAGCCCTTACATCTGACCTGCTCGTCAGAATGGCTAGCACTCACATCTTCCATGGAAGGAACTTAATCCTTTAGCCATGAATAGAATAGCTCAGCCCTTACATCTGACTTGCTCGTCAGAATGGATCTCTTAGTCCCTGACTGAGGGTTCCTGGTAATTGACCAAGTGCCTCCATTCCCAGAATGGCAGTCAGTACTCATATCTGACATGGAAGGAACCAAATCCTCTCACCATGACAGAATGGCTTAGCCCTTAAATCTGACCTACTCGTCAGAATGGCTTTGGATCTATAGCACTCATATCTGACATGGAAGGAACTGAATCCTCTCACCATTACAGAATGGCTCAGCCCTTACATCTGACCATGGAAGGAACCAATCCTCTCACCATGTCAGAATGGCTATGGGTTTCATCACTTTCTCTTGGAAGGAACCTCGATCTGGAGAACACCAAGTCTCTCTCTAAAGTACTCGAACTTTAGCCTAGCCAATGGCTTCATCAATACATCAGCTATATGTTCCTCCGTCGCAACATACTAGAGCTTCACTACTCCTCTCTGCACCATATCCATGATATAGTGATACTTGATCTCGATATGCTTCAACTTGTCATGGAACACTAGATTCTCTGACAACTTCACGCAACTCTGGTTGTCACAATGTATACAAGTAGCATCCAACTGGAGATCAAATATATCAGACAGTAGCTTCCATAGCCATACTGCCTCACAACTAGCTGAACAAGCTGTGACATACTCTGCTTCAGCTGTACTCAGTGCCACACAGGATTGCTTCCTGCTAAACCAAGAGATCACACCTGATCCCATACTGAAGCAACATCCTGAAGTACTCTTCCTGTCGATGGCACTGCCTGCCCAATATGAATCAACGCAATCCTCCAGGTTAATCTTTTGATTCGCATCGTACTTGAGTCCATAATCAATTGTACCCCTGCATGCTTTTCAACCATCAGGTGAACATGTCTCAATGTGTTCACAGCAAGGCAAATATCTAATCTCAGGTACATCAAGGACCCAATCATCTGACGATACATCGTAGCATCAACCGTCTTTGATGAAGCATCACTTAATAGCTTCATGTTTGATGCCATAGGTGTGGTCATGCAGTCCATCATATTGAACCTCTTTAGGATCTCTACTGCATACTTCCTTTGTCCAAGGAAGATTCCATCTGCACTCTGCCACACCTCCATACTTAGAACAATAGTGCATCGACACATAACAGGAGCATCACTGGTCTTCTGTCTTCAACCTTGAAGCAAAGGTTGGAATCCACTTTACTCTCAGTAAAGCCTAGATTCATCAGTAATATGCCCATCCTGTCATACCATGTCGAGCCTTAGATCTTCTGTAGTCACTCCCTCTGAATCAAAGTATCATACTCCCTCTGTCTTCTGTGCTCTATGTACTGAAAACATTCTGTACTGGAGTGCAAGTAGCTTCCTATGCTACTAATATTCTATGTGACCATCTAGTTTATAGACTTGCATCTTCAACCTTGTAGCAAAGGTTAAGATCTTCATCAATTTCATCATGTATGTGTTTCAACTCTTACTGGTTGCAAATGTCTCTTCGTAGTCTAGGCCTTCCTTTCATGAGAAGCCTCATGCTACGAATCTTGCTTTGTATCCCATGATGTTTCCATCTACTGCATGATGGAACTATGAACTTCTCTTCAGGCCTCGATACTGTGCCTTGACATCATTCTTCTTGAACTGGTCTTCCCTTTCTTCTTGGTGGCTGGAAGGTTCTGCACCAATGATGTCACTGCATTCATCATATTATTCTTCATTTTGAAATGTCGTCACTTGTTCTTTGGAACAAGTTTCATCCTTCTTTGCTTGCAGGCGATTATGTATGCGATCTTTCCTACAAGTCAAATGCATTTGTATGGTTAGAACATTTCATATGGAATATTCATACTGGCAAATACTTATGCATAAATATATGATCATGAAACTACTTTAGCCAATACAACATTCATCCATATCTCACTGAAACTTTCTAGATGCCTTCCATCTCTACCAGGACAACATTGAGATTGTGCACTAATCCAATGTGTCAGCAAAGAGGTTTCATTCTAGATAAGTAGCAATGGAGAATTTGTATAGCACCATGAGCTACTTACCCATCACATGCATATTAGTAGTATACTGTCATTAATGCAAACATCTTATCATGCATAATACAATAATTGAATATAAACAAATGCATAACAAAACGATATCATGACAATTGAATACTTATCTTTATTTGTTTCGTGGGTAGACTCCTTCTTGAGCCTTCAGCTTCATTGTCTTCTTCATTCATGATAGCATCATTTCTTATCCAAATGCTAAGGTGGATAAGATATTCTTCAAGAGTTCATATTTTCATATTCCTGATCGCTTGAGGGATCTCCTTTGGATGGTAAGAGCTTGATCTTCAGTTGCTCCCACCTTCTCTTCTCGAGCTTCTTCTTCTTGTGAGTTCTCTTTCTAGAGTAATCACTTTCTTCTGGCACACATTCCTCACATGAATGAATCCTACGATCCTGGGAGGCCATTCAAGGTGGCCATCACCACTTCTACATTCTTCACTTCTTCTTTTACCACTTCAAGTTGTTCTTTGATTTGAGAGACTCTTATGACTGTATGGTCTCTGCATTCTGGATCTTAACTAGTTTATTTAGGTCATTTTCTGATTTTTGTTCTTCCCTTCAAATAGCTTGAAATTCTGGAACAGCTTTGCTTGCCATAGGTAGTGCTATGTAATGCACATGTGCAAGCCTTCTATGCCAAGTCTCATTTGGCTTTACCGTGTCATGGATCAAGGC